>PVKC010032812.1:0-14059 GCA_004027635.1 Crocidura indochinensis
CTGAACCCACCAGGAATGATCTCTGTGTTCAGAGCCAGGGATAAGCCTTGAGCCCCACTGGGTATGGCCCTGCTTCACAGAAAGAACTTGTCCTCCAAATTGAAACAGCTCCTGCTCCAAGAGCCATAGCTTGGAGCTTTCAAAAATGGAGCCAGGGCATTGGAGGGCTAAGCTGCCCAGCTGGTGGTGTTGGTTTGAGGGAGGCTCATAAAGTTTTGGGGGATCTCCATCTGACCTGATAAATTTGGGCAGATCAGTGCTGATAGGAGAGGCCTGTAACCTCCTTGGCTCCAACTCTGCACTCACCAACTTTGTTCCCTGAGTCAGATGACCCTATCTTTGCCAGCGGCTCACCTCCAAAATGTGTCCACATTAGTGAGATTTGGGGCCCAGGCAGTGCCAGGGGTTGAACCTGGGTCTCCTGCATGCAAATTCCCAGCTCTTGGAACACTCTGACTAAACAAAGTGGTATTCAACATCAGGTGCTCAGACAAGAGTCCACCACAGATCTGCACTCAGCATGTCTGTCCTGCCTGCTCCTGGGTGTGGGCACTCCCTTCTCTGCTCTGTTGCCCAGGCTGAGCAGAGCAGGGGAAGCTGAATTTGAGCACTGGCTGGGGAGTTGAGAGAGAAGAGCTCCTGGGTCCAGCTCTTCTTCACAGAAGTCAGCTGGGAGATCTGAAATGAGAACCCCAAAAATTCAAAGCTCAAAGACCCCACAAAGGTACCTCTCCCCTCCTGTCAGTCTGGGTCTCTTGGCAGACCCTTGGCTCCATAATATGTCAGTCTCTTACTCTGTGAGGAGAGTAAGGAGGTCCAGTTCTATGCTCAAGGTCTCCCTGACACTTCTCTACACATGTTTCTGTTGTGGGGAATGTTGCTATGAAGTCACAAGCTTTCGGGTAACTCCTCCACACCAGAGGGTCAACCCCATTATCCTTTTCAACCTCCCTAGTTCCTGGGACATGACCTAATGCTGGTTTATTTCTTTAGGCAGGCCACAGCAGTAACTGAGGCTGGAGGGTGTGCAGGGCTAACCGTGGCGCACTGGTATTTGAGGGGGCCAGGAATGCAGGGCTGGGGGTGCCCCATTTCTACAAATTTTAAGAGACACAAGAATCCTGAGTGTTTGGGGGCCAAGCAAGAGTAGAATAGACAAAGCACTTGCCTTTTACATGGTCATCCTGGGTTCAATCCCCAGCACCTCATATGGTCCCACAATCACTGCTAGGAGTGATCCCTGAGTGCTGAGAGCCAGAAGAAAGTCATCAGCACTGCCAGATGTGGCCTCAAAACCAAAATTATAAAAGTTAGTGTAGAATGTCAAAAAGAAGAGAGGAGAGAAAGACAGACAGAGACAGGGACAGAGAGAAGTAAAATGCTTGCCCCAGAGGCAGGTGGGGAAGGGTGGGTTGGAGGAAAAAGGGCATCAGGGAGTGTGAGAGGGAAACTGTTGACATTAGTGGTGGGAAATGTGCACTGGTGAAGGTTGTTATACATTGCATGACTGTAGTTCAATCATGAACACTTTATCTGTGGGATAAAAACTATAGTATGAACAACCTTGTGACCATTGTGTCTATATAAAAAAAAGTGAGTGTGGAAACGCACTGTTTCAGAAATTGAGGGTGAGGATTGGGAGTTGGGGTTGTCCACAGCTTCCAGCATGTCCTCCCCTGCCCTGTGCAGGGAACCAGCCTAGGGCAACCATGTGGTTCTCCCCACACACACCCCAGGGATACGTCCACATCTGGGCAGCTAAGGACACTCAGCACTTGGCCTGGCCAGGCTCAGCCTCCAGACCTTCCCGGCCCTTCTCCCCACAGTGAAAGGCACTTTATGGGGACAAAATGCCACCCATTGTGCCCCAGGAGACAAAGGCGCAGGGGACAGAGGCTCCGGGTGTGAGGGATGGTCACAACAAGGCTACACACCGCCCCCTCCCTGGCTTGTGGGGGAGGCTCTTTGGAATCCTGCTTTCCACCAGTCCTGGGGCGGCCACCCCCACCCCAACTCCTCAGGAGGAAACACAGGGTGGGGGGTGATTGAGGACTCCTGCTTTCCACTTTCCCTGGAGGCCGAGTAGCATCATCAAACCCCTGTACTTGCTCAGGGACAAACTCCAGGAAGCATGTACCAGGTACCAACCAAGCCATGGGAGTGCAGTGGGGACCTGGGTGAAAGCCCAGTCCCACAGAGCCCAACCTGGCCCTGAGACAATTGGGCGTGGCACCCCAACAAGATGTCTACCAGCATTCCTTCTGTTCCCCCTCAGGGTTAGAGCAATCTCTCTAACCTGCTCCCTGTCCCCACATTGCACTGGGGCAACACATGTGTTGGAGACACATGTGTACTCAAACACAACACATGCAGACACATACACTGACACTAGCACATGTGCACACACATGCCCTTATGTGTGCACACATGTGTACACACACACACACACACACACACACACACATACCAGGTTCCAAAACTTTAGACCTTGCCTACCTGTCCCCACTATTCTTCTGGAGGGCTCCTAGCCAGCCCAGAGGACACCCTGTATGTTCTCTGTGCTAAAACCCTGTCAAGTGCACTGAGCTTTCCCAGGAAGTCTCAGGACAGTTTGGCCTTTTGCCACCACACACCCAATCTTAGGTCCCCAACAATAGGCTTCCCTCCCAGATCCTTCCTGCCTCTCAAGAAAAGTACTCTGTCCATTTCACAGATGAGGAAAATAAAATGTGGGAAGCAGGTCTGACCTGAAAAATCATAGAGAAGCAAGCCACAACAGAGCTAGTAAGGAACACAGGGAACCCCCTGAAACCTGGTTTCTACCTCTGGGCACAGCAGGGCTGGGAGGGTCCTATCCCACCCCTTGGACAACCTTCTTTCCATTCCTTTGACCTTGTTCAAGCCCTGCCCCAGTTTCTCTTCCAGGAGGCCTGGTGACCTTCCAGCTAACCTGAGACAGAGTGGCAGGTCACCTAATCAGTCCTTACCCACCCACAATCCACACACCCTCCCACTGAAGCTGGAATGTCCCAGAAGGGTTTGTTTGCCAGTGGCTCAAATGCTGGTCCCTGCCTGCCTGCCTTTCAGCCTTTTACTTCCAGCCCTCCACAACCTGTGACACTCTGAGGTATGCCCCAGGCTTCTCCCCAGGAGCAAATAGGAGGGGCACCAGGCACCAGCCAGACAGCAAAGGGCTGTCAGGATCCAGAGCTGGACATGCCGGGCTGTCCTGAAAACCTACTCATTGCCAGGAAGACAGCACAACAGGAAGAGCCTTGTACATCATCAACCAAGGTTCAATCCCAGGTACCCCATATGGTTCCCCAAGTACTGCCCAGAGTGGTCCTGTACTATAAAGTCAGGAGTAAATCCTGAACACTGCTAGGTGTGGTCCCAAACCAATAAAGACAAAGAAAAATTAGTCGAGTTCCCAGTGTCTATGGGGATCAGGAGAGAACCCTGAGGCTCCCAGACCCTCTCGAGCAGGAAATCAACTGTCTACTGTGAACAGCTTCATGGCCTTTATTCAGGTGGGCCTTGCTGTGGGCCTGACCATCTTTCCTCATGAATTAATGCAGGAGTCTCAAACTCGCGGCCATTAGCAACCCTCCGTACAACACTTTGTGGTCCTGCCCTAAAGGAATCTTTTTTGTTTTGTTTTGTTTTAGTTGTTTGGGTCACACCCCCAATGTTCAAGGCTTACTACTGACTTTGCACTCAAGGATCACCCCGACTTTGCCTCCTGCGGCCCCCAGGTAAATTGAGTTTGAGACCCCTGAATTAATGGAAGGTTTGTCCACAGATGCAGAGGCAGCTCAGCCAAGACTACTGCTTGCTATAGGTGTGGTATATAGTTCATTTACAGGTTAGAGGGCCATGCCATGGATGGAGTCCAGGTCCCACATATGGGAGGCAAGTACCTGGCTGCAGACTCACACCCTTGGCCCTGCCTTGCTTCCACCTGAGCCTGGCAAAGGAACTTTTCTGGGTCAGATATGTCCGAAGGTGCCACCTTCATGGCTCGACTAGCAGTGAACCTGCTGGACTGTTGTTCAACTCAGTGTTTTCACTGATTCAATAGATTTGACTTTTTTAGTTACTTGAATTTTGAAATGTGTAATAACGATGACATAAGAAGGAGTAAAATGGTGTTTTCAGCAAGTCTTACTTCTCCCCTGATACTCAGTGTTTTCCTCTGAGGCAGCCAAGTCTGGTTTCTAACATAGTCTACTGAGACAGACTATACACACACACAGACACACACACACACACACACACACACACACACACTCATGCTCTAACACACAAACTTACACTCACACAAACTACTTGTGTCTGTGTGAAGTGTGTGCTTGTCTCTCTCACACAAATGATAGGGCCCCCTCCATGCAGTTTTGCACTGACTCTGCTGCCTCTCCACAGAGCCTGCAATCGTCCATGGATCCACATGGGGCAGCCTTATTATTCACAGGGCTTCCTATGATGCTGGCACGTTTTCCACTAATCACACAGTATGCTATCAGACTAATGTCTGATTAATTAGCCTATTCTCACAGGAGACCAGTCATACACGTATCACACAAGAAAGATTAATTATAAAAGGGAAACTTGGTGCAGATGGGTGTGGTGTTAGAATGATGTAAGCAAGAAACCACCAGTAGCAGCATTATCAATCAGGGTTCCTTAACGAAGATAGAAAAAAACAGAGTCACAGTAAAAGTAGAGTGGATAAGGAGCTTGCTGTGCACACAGCCAACCCAGTTCAATTCCTAGCACCCTATAATAGTCCCCTGAGCCCAGTAAGGAGTAACCCCTGAGCAGAGATCCAGGAATAATCATTGAGCACTGCTGGGTGTGGCCCCAAAATAAAAAATGAAAATCTAACAAAAACCTTTGGTGGCGGGGAGAGAAATCCTAGCAATGCTCTGAGGCTACTTACTCCTAGCATGTTGCTCAGAGATTGACCCCGGGGCTCCCATAAGCAAAGCAAGAACTCCAGCCTTGGGGCTGGAGAGATAGCATGGAGGTAAGGTGTTTGCCTTTCATGCAAAAAGTCATTGGTTCGAATACTGGTGTCCCATATATGATTCCCCGTGTCTGCCAGGAGTAATTTCTTTTTTTTTTAATTTTTTTAATTTTTAAAGTTTTTTTTTGTTTATGTTTTTTTGGTTTTGGGGCCACACCCGGCAGTGCTCAGGGGTTACTCCTGGCTGTCTGCTCAGAAATAGCTCCTGGCAGGCACGGGGGACCATATGGGACACCGGGATTCGAACCAACCACCTTTGGTCCTGGATCGGCTGCTTGCAAGGCAAACGCAGCTGTGCTATCTCTCCGGGCCTGCCAGGAGTAATTTCTGAGCATGCAGCCGGGAGAAACCCCTGAGCACTGCCGGGTGTGACCCAAAAAAAGAAAAAAAAAGAGAGCTCCAGCCTTTAGACTCATCTCCCCAGTCCTTAAATGGTAACTTTTTTTAATGATCAGAAATATAGCTGAGGGTAGGATGTTGCTTTGCACAAGGACACTGGGGGAGTTTTTTTTGTTTGTTTGTTTTGGTGTTTCTGGGTCACACCCGGCAGCACTCAGGGGTTACTCCTGGCTCTATGCTCAGAAATCACTCCTGGCAGGCTCAGAGGATCATATGAGATGCCAGGATTCGAACCACCGTCCTTCTGCATGCAAGGCAAATGCCCTACCTCCATGCTATTTCTCCGGCCCAAGGACACTGGTTTTGATCCCCAGTACCTTATATCATCCCCTGAGCCCCACCAGAAGTGATCCCTAAAGAATCAGAAGTAAGCCTTAAACATAAACAGATGTGTTCCCAAAACAAAAATATGTACATATATAGCTGAGTAAAATATATACATGTCTCTCCTGGGTCCACCCCCTCCCTATGTTACAAGTAAATTTAAAAATTACCCCAACTTGGAAAAACCTGTTTCTACCTACAAACTCCAATAACCACTAACTAGAAAATTCAATATAATAAAAATAAAATAAAATTCAATATATGAGGGGCGAAGCAAAGGCTCAGAGGTACAGAGACCTGAGTTTTTTTCATTTGTTTGTTTGGGGTTTTTTTTGGTTTTAGGGCCACAACTAGTGATGTTCAAGGGTTACTCCTGGCTATGCTACCGCATTCTGTCCTAGGCTAGCTTGGGCAAGGCAGACACCTTTACCTCTAGCACCACCGCTCCGACCCGAGACCTGAGTTTTATCCCCAAAATCACAATCAAATTCAACACCACCAGTATCTCCTGGGCAACAGTGCAGCTTGGAGTGAACACTGAGTCCTGAGTACCTCAGGGAGTTTCCACTGGACCCTATGAGCACTACTTCTACTGCCCCTGCCCTCTCCACACACACAAAGCAATTTTAAGTACAATAAAAATATAATATTTTATCGAACCCTAGACAGACAGACATGTTTTAGGGCCCAGAGTTTCTATAAAAAATAATAGTAACAGGGCCAAAGCAATAGCACAGCTATTAATAGGGCATTTGCCTTGCATGCAGCCAATCCGGGACAGATCCGGGTTCAATCCCTGGCATCCCATATGGTCCCACGAGCCTGCCAGTAGCGATTTCTGAGAGCAGAGCCAGGAGTAACCTCTGAGGGCCAAATTAGGTGTGGCCCCAAAACAAAAAACAAACAAAATAAAGTAGTGGGGAAAGTCAGTATGAAAAAGAAAAGAAAGGAAATAAGTAGGCCTGGTGGGATTGCAGCATTAGTACAGCAAGGAAGCGTTTCCCTTGCACACAGATGATCAAGTTTGATACTAAGCATCCTATAATGGTCCCCTGAGCCTGCAAGGAGTGACTCTTGAGCATAGAACCAGAAGTAAGTCCTGAGCATCATTGAATGAAGTCCCAAAACAAAACAAAACAAAACCAGGCAAAAAAAAAGAGAGAGAGAGAGAGAGAGAGCCTGCCAGGAGTGGTCTCTGAGTGCAAAGCCAGGAGTAAGCACTAAGCACTCAAAAATTAAAAAATATGGGTCAGAGAGATAGCACAGCGGCGTTTGCCTTGCAAGCAGCCAACCCAGGACCTAAGGTGGTTGGTTTGAATCCTGGTGTCCCATATGGTCCCCCATGCCTGCCAGGAGCTATTTCTGAGCAGATAGCCAAGAGTAACCCCTGAGCACTTTTTTTATTTTTATTTTTATTTTTGGTTTTTTGGGCCACACCATTTGATGCTCAGGGGTTACTCCTGGCTAAGTGCTCAGAAATTTCCCCTGGCTTGGGGGGACCCTATGGGATGCAGGGGGTCGAACCTCGGTCCTTCCTTGGCTAGCGCTTGCAAGGCAGACACCTTACCTCTATCGCCACCTCGCCGGCCCCACTTTTTTTATTTTTTAAATTAAAAATAAAAAAATAGGAAATAAGAATTCAGCAACACATTGGTCCTTATGGTGAAAGACAAAAATGGGCCTGAGAGAGTGTTTAGGGGCTAAGGCACCTGCCTGTCTTACATGGAACCAATCTCAGTTTGATCTGATCCTTGGCACAGATCCCTGGACATTGTTAGGAGTGATCCATGAGTATTGTTTGGTCTACCTACCCACCCAAAAATAATAAATGAAAGGAAGAGGGAAAAAAATACCAGGAGTCAAGTAAAAAACAAAACATTAAAAATAACAAGGAAATGAGAGAGATAGTACAGTGAATAAGATGCTTGCTTTGCACATGGCTATAGAGCCAGGTTCATCCCTGGCACCCCATAGAGTACCCCAAGCACTGCTAGGAATGATCCTTTGAGTACAGAGCCAACAGTAAGCCCTGAGCAACTCTGGGTGTGGTCAAAAACAAAACAAAGAACTAGGAAAAATTTCATTGCAAAGATTGGAGACACAGATAGGCCTGGACCAATGCCCCTAATGACGGGGAAGGATCCCAACTGACACGGAAGTACACAGAACTCAAACCACAGTTTCAAAGGTCAGCCTCACTAAGAAGAGAAAATCGAAATCATTCTACTGCATGCACCATTTCCCCATCAGAGCAACCAAGCCTACCCCAGTGATAGGCACTCCCAAATACGGGGCAGCTGTGAGCCCCTAGACTGCATCTGGCCATCTCTGCCCAAATCTCAGAACATATATACTTGCAAGCCAACTTCTAGGATGTGTCTTACAGATGCACTAGGAATGCACAAAAGCATTCCTAGTAACGGGTGCACCCACACCAAGAATCGACACCCCAATTATCTGTCTTTGTCCAGGTCACATCAAGAATGTTGGGAAGTCATGGTGCTCCTCAGACAAAGAAAAAATACCATCAGGACACACTGGAAGAGTGAACAGAGACATAAGGAGCTAAGCTGTCTTGTAAGATTTTGAGTGGGAGAAGTAGGAATTCTTAGCTACCTTTGTGCTGATCTTAAAGAAAATCAAAATTGGACTGAGAATAAACGGCTTAAGAGTTGGGTCTGATCCCTAGAATCCTACAGACTCCTGAGCACAACGGGGTGAAAAAAAATTTTTAAGTGGGACTGGGAAGATAGCCAGCAAGTAAGGTGTTTGCCTCTCATTTGGTCAACCTGGGTTTGAGCCCCAGCACCCAATATGGTGGTCTTCTGAGGCTCACCTGGAGTGATCCCTAACTGCAAAGCCAGGAGTAAGCCCTGATCACAGCCAGATAAGAACAATAAAAAGAAAAATTAAAGTCAAATGGCACATAGGAAAATAGCATGAGTGGACAAATGCGTGCGTATGTGCGTGCGTGTGTGCGGGTGTGTACTTAATCAAAGGGAAGAAATATTTTATTATGTTCCTATTCTCCAGTGTTGTAATATATTACCCATTAAAGAAGTCAAGTAGATAAAGGACTGAAACAGAAAATGCACACAGTGTGACAGGCGTTGACACAGAACATCCCAGGGCACTCTACCAGCACGAAGCTCTTCTCTCCATGCCTCAGTGAGGAGGGGAGATGCGTGGAGGCATGCTTTGTCCCTCTGGAATGCCAGGCCCTGAGGGTGGTGCCTGGGGCAAGGGCAGCAGACAGTCAGGACTGCCTTTTGAATATGGGGGGGGGGGGGTTGAGTCACACCCCGTGGCGCTCAGGCGTGGCTCCAGGCTCTGCACTCAGGAATCACTCCTGCCAGGCTCGAGGGATCATATGGGATATCAGGGATCTAACCGGGGTCCGTACAGGGTTGGCCACGTGTGAAGCAAATGCCCTACTACTGTCCTATGACTTTGGCCCCAAGGCTGCTCTTTGGACATGTGAATATGCTTCATATTTTTAAAATCTAAAATAATGTCTTTAAAGTATGCTCATCAGGGCCCAGAGAAATCATACAGCAGGTGAGGCTTTTACCTGGCATACAACTGATATAGGTTTGATCCCTGGCACCCTGTGTGCTCCCCTGAGCATTGCCAGGTATATCTCTCTCAAAAAATATGCTCAAAAATGGCTGAGCCAGGGCTCAGGGGCACTCTGGGATGTGTACCAGAGAGAAAAAAAGACACAGGTTTGTTGAACAGGAAAACATGAGAAAGGCTTCTTAATGAACACGGGGTACAGAATAATAAAATCAAGCCTGAGAGAGCTCAATAGGCTAGTGCACATGATTTACATGCATGAGGCTGGGTTTAAACATGTCATGGCATTGCATGCCCACCCCCACACATGGTACCACAGCAGGACCATGATTAGCCCCTGAGCACTTCCAGCTCCAAAACAAACAAACACAAGGTAAAATAATCAGTGTAAGAGAGGTCCCAGGGAGAGGAATAGGTGGTCCAACAGTCTGGTCTATGCTGGGATTACCACTTTAACTCTAGTCACTCAGCCCTGTGGCAACACATCCAGAGGGGCAGTAATAATGAGGTAGGCAGGCAGGGCCAAGAAGGCAGTAGCAGACAGGCTAGACCCCTGGAGTTTAAATATAAGCAACAAGCTCACCATTCCCAGATTCTGCTCACAGGTTTCAGACCCCAACATTAAGGCTTATCAAGGCTGTATTCCTACATTTAAAAGCAGATTTCTGGGTCCTGTCTCCCTGACCCCACGTGATCAGAAGATGATGGACCCACTGGTGCTGGAAAGAAGTAAGATCTCCATGATAAGAAACGTGGGAACATCCAGTGCACCCAGATAGAGGAAGCAGCCTTCAGAGGCGAAGAGCTACCCATCCAAGGAAGCACACAGGCCAGGAGTCAGCTTGACAACCCTGGGAGTCTGACACTGGGACTCCCTCCTCACTGCCCTTGATCCCAGTCTATGGGGATTATTTCCATCTGCTTCACAATCTCACTACCCCATTTTACAGATAAGACACTGAAACTTAGAAATAACAGGAAAATGTCTAGGATCACACTGTTAGAAAGGGGCAGAGCTGGCATTCAAACCTTAAGTTCTCTGTCCACTTCCAGGAGTTGTGACCTCTTTCCAGACTCCCAGCATTACTCTTTGCATCACTGTGCTCTAAAGGGCAGATGAAGTTTGATTTACTTAGTCACACTGAGAATTGTGTGGCCACTCCAAAAGGAAGCTGGGCAAGAAGGAAACACAGATGTCAAACACACCTAGCCCTGCCTCTAGGGAGACTCAGAATGGCTTCAAAGTGGGAGAGGGGACAGCCTGGGTGTAAGTATTCTGAGGTCTATTTCTAGTCTCCTATGCACCCTTTCATTCAAGCATGCCCTGTAGAGCCCACTTCTGTGAGGACATCTTCCCTCATGGCCCTCGTCCCTACTAAGTCTTCTTCCTAGGGGTTCCTCTTCTTCCCCTCCCAAGCGCCCTAGAACATCCACCCTCAACCAGACAACAAACAAACCATCCAGAAGTACTGCTAAAATGGTCTTGGATCCCAGGCTCTGCAAACAAATCCTAGCTGGAAGCAATACTCATGGGACCATGGGAAACTGACTCCCCCTCTCTGAGCCTGTTTCCCCAGCAACAAGCCCCATAAGACCTCAAATTTTCTAAAGATGCCAGATACAGTGATGTCTTTTTGAATCTTTCTCTTTTTAATTTTAAAGTTGATTGATTGGTTGGTTGGTTGGTTGGTTGGTTGGTTTTTGGGCCACACCTGGTGGTGCTCAGAGGTTACTCCTGGCTCCACACTCAGAAATGGCCCCTGAAAGGGGGAACATATGGGATACTGGGTATCGAACCAGGTTCCTCCTGGGCTCCGCCCCCCTTTATGGATCTCTTTTAGTTAATTCCACTACATACCACCACCTTCACCAATACCAACAATGACAACTTGAGGCTAGAGCAATAGCACTGTGGTTCTGGCATTAGCCTTGCATGTGGCCGACCAGGGTTCCAAGGGTTTGATCTTTAGCATTCTATGTGGTCCCTGACCCTACAATGAGTGATTTCTGAGTGCAGAGCCACTGGGTATGGCCACACCTGAATACCACTGGCTATGGCCCAAAAACAAGCAAACAAAAGAATTAATTATAACTTTCTCTCAGTAGAGAGAGAGAATGAGAGAGAGCGTACACACACAGTGGGAAAGGTGCTTGCCTCGAATGCAGCCAACACCCAGTTTGATCCCTGTATGGTCCCCAGAGTCCTACCAGCAGTGATCCCTGAGCACAGAGCAAGGTGTGTTCCCCAAACTAAAAGTAAATAAATACATTTATTTTTAAATATATACTAAAGAATTCAAAGAGTAGGGATTTTGCCTTGCACACCACCAAGCCAGGTTAGATCCTCAGCACCCCATATTATCTCAAGTGATTCCTGGAGCACAGAGCCAGGAGTAAGCCCTGCAGGTTGTTGCTCAAAAATTAAAGAAAGAAATAATTTTTTTTGTTTTTTGGATCACACCTGGCAGTGCTCAGGGGATACTCCTGTCTCTACACTCAGAAATCGCCCCTGGCAGGCTCGGGGGACCATATGGGATGCCTGGATTCGAACCACTGTCCTTCTGAATGCAAGGTAAATGCCCTACCACTGTGCTATCTCTTCGGCCCCACGAAATAAATAATATTTTTTTTTTGGTTTTTGGGTCACACCCGGCAGCGCTCAGGGGTATTACTCCTGGCTCCATGCTCAGAAATTGCTCCTGGCAGGCACGGGGGACCATATGGGGCACCGGGATTCGAACCGATGACCTTTTGCATGAAAGGCAAACGCCTTACCTCCATGCTATCTCCCGGGCCCCCCCCTTTTTTTTTTTGGTGGGGGGCCCACACCCAGCGATGCTCAGGGGTTACTCCTGGCCATCTGCTCAGAAATAGCTCCTGGCAGGCACGGGGGACCATATGGGACACCGGGATTCGAACCAACCACCTTTGGTCCTGGATTAGCTGCTTGCAAGGCAAACGCCACTGTGCTATCTCTCCGGGCCCTGAAATAAATAATATTTTTAATAAAATAAAATAAATAAAAACATTAGGATATAGAGCACGTGGCTTTTCTGTTGAATGTGTGAGGCCCACGCTTTGATCTCCAGCACTGCTTGCTATACACACACTTAGACAGAGGCACAAGATCTTTAAGCAGTTTTACATATTTCTTTTTTGTTTGTTTGTTTTTGGGTCACACCCGGCAGCATTCAGGGGTTACTCCTGGCTCTATGCTCAGAAATCACTCCTGGCAGGCTCAGGGGACCATATGAGTTGCTGGAATTCGAACCACTGACCTTCTGCATGCCAGACAAAGGCCTTACCTCCATGCTATCTCTCTGGCCCCAGTTTTACATATTTCATCTGAAATTCTTTCCCTGCCTCTAGGGGTGGTGTCCACACAGAGTGGCAGCAGGAAGTGGTTGAGGTAACTACAAACATCATGCACTGGGGCCTTGTAACCCTAAATTTTGATTGACTAAGCAATTCCCTCCCTACCCCACTCCAGTTCCTCCCTATCCCACTCTAGTCAGGATATCTTATTTAGCATTTCTGATGCACTTGGAAAGTTTTAGAGAAATGTCTGATGGGACACCTCATTTTAACCTTTTCAGGAAGATACAAAAATAGGGGAGTGAAGAACCTGTGAATCTTGAGGTGAAGTTGGCTCTTTAGGAATCAGGACACAGGAAATGAGTGACACCCCCTTCTCAAGGAGCTGGGCTTCTCCCCCTCCCCACTGCATCACCCCGACTCCCTAACATCTGGACAATTTCCCCAACCTGGGAAAGAAGAGCTAGAGAGAAATAATTTGCTGTCTCAAGGAAGTCCTCACTGATTGCCGCCACTTAAAGCTCATGCTCTAGGGGACTGGAAAGATAGTACAGTGGTCAGGCATTCATGCAGCCTTGCATACAGCCACACTGAGTCCTGTCCCCCATATCATGTGGTCACTTAGTCCCCCAACTATTGCTGAGAGTGATTCTGTAGTACAGAACAAATAGTAGATAGACCCTGAGTGTTGCTGGCTGTAACCCAACCTTCCCATCCCCACCAGAAGCTCATCTCTGACCCCTCTCCTGCACATCAAGGACTCCAGTGGAAACTACCTGGGGCTGAGGATCTCCATTTTGTTCTCAGCAGCTCCAGACTCTGTTTATTGGAAGCACAACTGAGTGTAACAATAGAGATCATGGCCGGAACAGAGCAACAGCACATAGGGTCAGGTGCTTGTCCTGCATGAGGCCGACGGGAATTTGAGTCCCAAAGCCCTCTTGGAGTGATCATTGAGTGGAGAGCCAGGAGTAAGCCTTGAGCACCATGGGGTAATGCCACCAACAAAAACCACGAATTAAAAAAGTCAGAGTGCAGAGGAGATTGGTGAGAGCTTAACCAGAGAATAGACCTCCAAAGCTCTCCTGTGAAAGGGGGTGCTGCTTGTGGAGGGGTGCCAGGCGAGGATCTGAAGGCCAGAGCATAGCAGCTGCCTCCCAGAAGAAGAGGGCACTGTAAATGAGGCTCATCTCCCCCCTGAACGGTGCCCACTGCCACATTCACCAACAACTCATAAAGACACAGAGCATTTGCACAGCTGATAGGGAGCCTTGGGACCTTCCAGGACCCTCAGAGCACAGTAGGGACCGAGAAAGGCCACCCCACTCAGTCTCAGTACTGGGTGTCCAGAGTCCAAAATGCCACATTCCTGCAATGTGGTCCAACCTAGACCAGAGTCCACATCTGTGCTTGGACCAG
>PVKC010032813.1:0-14147 GCA_004027635.1 Crocidura indochinensis
TGGTTGCTTTTATATTTTCTTCCAATGGATCTGAGCGTTTTGGCGGGCTTGGAAATTTGCTAGGGTTTCTCTCTGTATCTCCAGAAGTTAGGTTCCTCTTTAGTTTACCCATATTTCTTTGCATTTATTGATGTGGTAGTGCCTTCCAATTTTGGCCCGCTTTTGTCACCTGTGTCTTGGGTGTCTTCTCTGGATTATGACCCGCCCTCTTGCCTTCCAGCACTTGGGGCCACTGCAAACAGGTCCCCTGCCTGCACTCACTCACAGATAAATTAGAACTAAAAGTACAGAGACATATTCTAAGATATACAGTCAACTAATCTTCAAAACCAGATTAAGAATGTGAAGTGAAGCAAGGAAATCCTATTTAAGAGATGATATTGGAAAAACTAGTCAAATGCATGTAAAAAATTTACTAAGACTGTCTCACAGTTTATACAAAAGTCAATTAAAATGGATTATAGATCTAGATCAGACTTCAAGTCATGAATTATATTTAGGCAAAAATTAAGCTAACCTTTCATGACATTGAATCTAGAGACTTAGCCAATTATTCAATGCTCTACATGCAATAAACACAAGTAAAAATAAACAGTTTCACCTTCTAAAAGCAAATAAAATGAAAGTGCTTCTCTCTAATTGTACATGAGTTTACTACCAATTCCTGTGGGTCCTTTCAGTCCAGGGGGTTATATTGTCCACTTTATGAAGAATATGAATAATAAAATTTTAGACAAAATACATTCAGTTTTGTAGTATAAAATTTTCACCTTTAGTGAGATATTTTGACATAGGATTATTGTATTACAATTATGGTAACTCTATGCAGGCTGTGTTCATATTGGGAGAGCACTTAAGTACAATCCAATAAAACAGGTGTAACAAAAGATAACACAGCACAGAGATTTTACTATAAAAACTTTTAGAACCTCATTTTAGAATACTCATATAAAATAGTACTGTTAGAGAACAGAATGAGAATTCAGAGGGTAGGGCATTTGCATTTAAGTGGCCAACCCAAGTTCAATATTTGGCATCCCATGTGGTCAGCCAAGTCTTCCAGGAATGATTCCGGAGTCCAAAGCTAGAACATCTGAACACTGCTGGGTGAGGCCCCCAAACAAAGAGTAGAACCATTAGTATACCATTACATACCAGAAGGCCCTCATGTAAGAGTAGAACCAAAAGTAAACCATTAATAATATGTTTTTAATTAATTTTTTCTGACATAAAGTCATGGATTTATTAACATGATAAGGTTCCGGGGCCAGAGCTACAGCACAATGGTAGGGTGTTTGCCTTGCATGCCGCTGACCCAGGACAGGCCTGGTTTTAATTCCTGGTGTCCCATATGGTCCCCCGAGTCAGGAGCAATTTCTGATCACATAGCCAGGAGTAACCCCTGAGCATCACAGGGAGTCCCCCCCCCCAAAAAAAGGATGTTTCCAAAATGTGACACTATCTGTTATCTGGATTATGTAAACACATTACATTATATCCCAAATAGATTTTTGCTAATCTGATGATGTATACAGGCATTCAGGTGGGCCTTCTGTATTTTCCAGATGCTTCCAATTTAATTACAGAAGTCATTAGAAACAAGGATTTTTGGTGAGTGAAGACCAGAGAAATACAGAAACACCTAATGAGAACTTATATCACTGGTGCATATATAGACAGAATATAGAGATCACAAGCTAATGGAACCGGTAGTCTTTAAAATCCAGGGAAAGACTTCAAATGAGAGCAAGAAAATGGAAATCTTAGTTCTAGAAGCTCAAAGAATTGAATTTTTTCAACAATTTGAAAGAAAAAAGACAAGTTACCCCCCAATCTTCAAGAAGAGAATGCTCTCCTGCCACTCTAATTCTGGCACAGTGAAACCATATTGGACTTCTGATCTAAAGAATTTTTGTTGCTGTTGGAAACCTTTAAGTTTATGGTAATTTGTTATAGCACTAGGTAGGAAATGAATTTAACTGAATATTTAATGTCAGCAGCAAAGTAATAGGAAGTAAACCAAATGGAGAATAGAGAAGGCCCAAAATATATGTATAGGCTATCAGTGATTTTATAATCTCAAAGAGCAGATATCTTAATCTCAAATTAGCAGATTACTTTTTTTTTTTTTTTGCAATCTTTACTTGAAGGGGTAAAAATGGAAGGGATGGGGGACTTATTTCATTTGTGCTTATGGGTTATTTATAAATAGATGCTCAGAAGTGAACCCCTGGTTGTGATTATGGTACTTTAAATGGTGATAGGTATTTATGGGTCAATTGTCTGTAAGGCAAGTATCTTAAGCTCTGAATAATTTCTTGAATGGGTGATACACAGTTAAGAATACCATAGGTATTTACAGCTTAAAGTTTATGATCTCTTGTACTTTTTATCTTGCATCATTTATTAAGTTATTCGCCATTTATTTATTAAGTTATTCATCACTTATTTCATTAATTCCCTCATTCATTAATCCAATTGGCGCATATTCATTAGTTCAATTCTTTCTTTAAGTAACTGTTAGGTCCAAGTTCTTTTCTGATGTAAGTCTCAAGTCTGAAAGAAGAAATAAAGAAGCTATTAACAAGCAATTGCTATGTAAAAAAATGGAGAGTTATGTTTTTAAAATGTAATTGCTGTTCAAATTGCTATTGAAAAGGACTTGTTTGGGAGTTAGATATTATTTGTCTATGGTTATAATGTAGAGTGTTAAAAGTTAAGAAAATTCATACAAGCTACAATGATTTTATCTTGAACAAAAGAGTAAATGAGATTATTTTAATGTATTTCAATCTATTTTTATAGTAATATTTTCATGCATTAAAATGCAGCCATTTTGAAGAATGGGCAAATAAAACATGTAGAGATAGTCTGAGAAGTTCTGATTTATCATTATAAAAACTATCAAGTCTAGAAGGAGTGAAGATAGAAGAAGAAAATCAGTGATATTCTGTCTTAGCTCTTGTCTGAATTTTTTATATTTCATAAGACCACATTATAGAACATAAAGGATATTTTTTCAGAAGTAATATCCCTTCTTTATTTGCTTTCTGGCCCCCACCTCCATTCTTCTCATTGACCTAGTTCTTTGAAAAAATTTTATTTAAAATAATTGATGCAACTATTTACCCATAAGTACATATTTCAAGATTTCTGTTTCAGCAACACTCATATTAACTGAGCATATTTTCCTCTTCACCCTTTGTACTACGAGCTTGTACTAATTTTCCTGGCATTATTATAACTCTGACTTCTACAATAACTTCTCTCCTTCATACTTAGCTGTTTTCTGATAAGGTGCAGCAGGGAAATCTGTTACTCTCTGGACCAAGAGACCTTCACATCAGTTACCTTAATTGACAGAAGGCTTAAAATATTTCTTAATTAAGACGACAAAGTCATTACTGGAAGAATCCACCAAATTATAGTTTTGCTTTTGTTTTTACTAGTTGGTTATGGAAATGACAGTGAAGAAGCAGATGCAACCTGATAGAATTCTAAGTACAGAGAAGCCTGAGGAAATATCTCTCTGCTTTGGATGATTCTCTAAATATCCTAAGATATCATCATCATCATCATCATCATCATCATTATCATTATTATTTTTGATTTTAGGGCCACACCCAGTGACACTCAGGGGTTACTCCTGGCTATGCTCTCAGAAATTGCTCCTGGCTTGGGGGACCATATGGGACACTGGGGAATCAAATCCAGATTCGTCCTATGTCAGCCTCATGCAGGGCAAACGCTCCTAACGCTGTGCCATGCTTCGGCTCTTTGAGATATTATTTTTATAAGACCCTGAACACTCTCCTTGAAGTAGTCTTGGAAATTTAATATCACACATATGTGTGTCTTTATATATAGTTTTCGTAGAAGGAAATGTTCAGTGAATTGTGGTGTGTTAAAAATATTCATTATGCTTATTGTTTATTTGAATACTTTATTGCTACTAAAACTTCGATTATATGGCTAGTAATACATTAAATACATTATAAATTTGTGGAACTAAAGAAATGAAAATACCTCAATTTTCTTATTTTGTGCATAAAATAGTCAAATTCGGTGAGATACAGGACTTTTCATAGGTCACATAGTTAATGGGAGAGTGAGGCCGGGAGATTTGCTTATTGGCTTTGTAAAAATTTCTTTGTGTAGTTTATAAACATTAGTAATATTAATCTTAGAGAAATAAGACAACTTAACATATATAAGGTAAATAAAAATCTTTTATAATATCACAATTCAAAAATAAGTAATCTTATTTCCTTGATATCACTTTGCCCTGTAATACAAGGATCTAACTGTACATGTTGTTTGTATCCTCTTTTACATTCATCATTAATATGTCAACATTTTTTCACTGTTCTCATTAAAAGCTTTTCCCAGTTATGTTTTCTTGGCAGGAAAAGTATGGAAAAATTTTCAAGTACTCCTGTACTATCTTTCCAGCTCTTCATTTTTAGCTTATTTAACACTCAGATATGAACACATCCCCGTACTATCCACTCTTAGACTGGTGTCCAGTCTTAATCTTTGATTTTTCATTTATTCAAGAGAATATATCAAGATTAATAAAGAACTTAACATATATTTTTAATAATATCTTTATTTAAACACCATGATTACAAACATGATTGTAGTTGGGTTTCAGTCATAAAAAGAACACCCTTATTCACCAATGCAATATTCCAACTACCAATGCCCCCCATATCCTTCCTTCCCTACCCCTTGTCTGTATTTGAGACAGGCATTCTACTTCTCTCACTCAGTAAATGAACAAACATATTTTTAATGTTATTAATTTGATAGCTGCAAACTTGTGATAGGAATATATAAATTAATATAGTAAGACTTTATCTTGTCATTATTTTTTTAAATTTATATTTAGTTTTAATTTATATTTTCTACAATTTGGAACATAAGCAAAATATGCAGTAATATAATTGATAGATTATATAATTTTGATATATAGGATATATACACACATATATATATTGGAGATACATATGTATATATTGAAAGAGAGAGAGAGAGAGAGCGAGAGAGAGGATATATCTAAGGATGTTTAGAAACTCCTAACAGCTTTGTATTTTAACATCCTCCTGGTGGTGCTCTTGAGGGACTATATGGTGCCAGAATCAAACCATTTTCTTTTACATTGCTAGCAAATCTTTATATTATTTTCTGATTTTCCCCCATTTAATTTCTTTCAGTCACCCTAATAATATAGTGTTGAATATAAATTTGCCTACTGTAGGATACTCCAAAATGTTCAATTACTGCAAAAGATATGGCCACTTTCCAAAGGTAGGAATTTAATGAAAAATTGAACCAGCTGAAGATTGAATGATAGACTATTTATATATATGTTCATATATTTAGCTATAGATGATTTTGCAAAGAGGCTGAAAAATAAATAATTAGAATATATGTATAAACATTTGGTGGCATTCAATTTGTAGAACAAATTTATGAGATTTTAACATTGGGAATGACAAAAATTTCTGAAAGAATTTAGAAGTGTAATTTGGAGTGTGCATACCCACTGGCACTTAGCTGTTACTCCTGGCTCTGCACTCAGAAATTACTCGTGGCAGGCTCAGGAGATCATATGAAATCTTGGAATCAAGCCCAGGTCAACTGTTGCAAGGCAAATGCCAGATCCACTGTTATCACTCTGGTTTAATCTATTGTTTAGGAGATATTCCATTATCCTAATGAAAATTTTATGAGTATCAGAATTTTCTTCAAAATTTCCTCTATTTCTAAGACCAAGGAAAGAATATTAGTATTTAGAAATTATATTGGCTGACACAATATTTTCAATTGTGTGAGACATTTGACTTTTTGTGGAAAATGGAGCTCACATAGTCATGGATGACATCTCTGCGGTCTGAACTTTACCATCTTAAGGACACTTCTTGGAAAACATTTTAGTTTTATGCTTCTAAATGGACAGCTTGCATTTATTCAGTACTGATAGGATGTGCTTGAAAACATCTCTGTTAAAATCTGTTCATGCCATAAACTTTACTTTTGCTAACATAGTAATAGAAAAGGTTTATGTTGTTATTTAAAGAACTTACTGGAACCCTTTGTGCATTACATTAAAATAGCTGTAATCTCACTTACTTTACAGAGGTTGCTAATTAATTTTTAAATTATAATTTTTCAGCACTGTTCAATGAGAGATAAATGGAGGGTAAGGTAAGGTCTTCTTCATTCCTAACATTGAAAAGTAGAAAAAAAAAAGAAATAGATGCCAGTAAGTAATATTTTTATTAAGAGTAAAGAGATTTTTTGTTAGAATTAAGTTCAATAAATGTTAATTGGATGAAATATAAATGGCATTACTATATTATGGAAAAATAAACTGAAAAAAAAACATATCTCCAAAATTTGTGACTGAGATTCACTTTTTGTGAGCTAGATCTACCATTTTCTGTATCAAAATAAAGATATAATTCCAGAGAATAAATTTTTGTGTGTGTGTGTCTATATACAGTATATACCTATTGGTATATACCAACTTAGCCAGATTTTGTTCAAGGGAAACAAAATCTTTATAGTCACAATGGATGCCACCAGCTATTCTGATTTAAGTATATCACCATTAATCAAGCCAACTACTATGTATTTCTACAATAAACAAATAAAAACTCAATGTAGGAGAACTATAGAACTATTTTCTTGCTAAAAGTAGACTTTTAATATAAATTTAATATTATTTTTAGTAGATCCAGATTATTTTAACTATTTCTGGATTGCTTTATTATTTATTCAAAATGAATAAATAAGGAAGTATTAACATTTTTATAAATTTGTAAATCATCATTGGTTCTATACCAGAGCCTTTGGGCTGTGGTTTATGTCAGCAAATTTAGTGGGTTTCCTGACTTTGATTTCCTCTGACAGACTAGAATGTCTGGAAACCTTTAAGTCTGAACTAAAGATTATATAATGTTAAGTACAGACAATATCGCCTTCACTGAGTTGAGGTCAATGTACTTACTAATAAAACCGTTAACCTCTCCAATACGGCTTCTAAAGACAATAGGATTCATAGAAAGGAGGAATAATAGTATAAATATAGTTTCCTGAATCTTTATACTCGTCTTTTTAATAATGATTAAATTCATGCAAATACAGAGTTTTTTTTAACTAATCATATACATAATGCTCTTAAAAGATTGATATTCAGTATTAGGACACCTACAATAGGACACCTACAAAGCTTAATAATATGTTGAGTTTTAATTGTGAAGTGGTTCATTAAAACTCAAAAATTCTTTCAAGATCCATAGTTTTCAGACTGGGGTATTGAACTGTAGAGAGGTTTGGTAATTAGCTAAAACACACAGCTAGTAAGGGACCGATACCTAGTTTATCTTTGCTGATATAATACCAGGGTTCAGTTTCAATCTATATACCTTCTATCAAGCTATAGTGTATTTTTTAAATTTATGACCTACAATGCACAGCACAATGTCTCATGTCAATCTTGAAACAGTGAACAAGGAGTGACAAGATTCAACACTTGCACACTTAGACTACTACATATTTTTTTTGTTTGTTTTTGGGCCACACCCAGTGACGCTCAGGGGTTACTCCTGGCTATGAGCTCAGAAGTCACTCCTGGCTATGAGCTCAGAAGTCACTCCTGGCAGGCACGGGGGACCATATGGGAACCGGGGGATCGAACCGTGGTTCGTCCTAGGCTAGCGCAGGCAAGGCAGCAGGCACCTAACCTCCTGCGCCACCTCCCGGCTCCCTAGACTACTTCATATTAATTCTGAAGGAATTAAGTAGAAATTAAATAGGATTTTGATGCTTCTATTACAGTATATTATAGAATTGCCAGCATCTCTTTTGGTAGTAATAGCTAAGATATTAAATTATGACCTTTCAGGAAGTAGAAGCCCAGGAATGCACAGAGCCAGGACTAGATTCTCTTTTGTGGGAGTGTGAGAAGTGTGAAGAAGTGGGGGTGAAAAGACATTCTCACTTGCGATACTCAGTGGATATTGCTAGGAAAGAATATGTTTCCTGAAGATTAAATATTTTTGTGATGGGGTCATTTAAAATTATTTATCAGAGCAAGGGGCATGTGTGATCTGGAGACAATGCTTTTGGCTGCCTTTTAAAAGACAGCTATGATTTCAGGTCTGTGGAGTGGAATATGTATGAGGATAGCCCTTATTACCCTGTTTAAATATGAGCAATCTACTATTTTTCTTTTTCTTTTTTAATTTTTTATTTTTAATTATGAGAACAAAGATGCAAAGAAAGAGGACAAGGTAAAGTTACGGTGGAAGGACAATCACCCATAAACAGAATTCTCAGTAATTCTATTGCTGATATCTTAACTTTGAACTTTCAGCCAAAGAACATTAAGAAAAATAAAACAGAACCCATGTACAATTCCCTCAAGTCCCCAGATTGTAGTACATAATATTTCTTAGCAGCACACAAAGCAACCTAAAGCAATAAAACTTATGTTACTCCTTAAACATTGAAGGCAAAGTACTTTTTTACATTTCTATGCACATGCATATTAGTTTAAGTTAACCTCAAAAATTTAAGTGGGTTGTTTTTCTTAAGGATTAGAGTCAAAAGAGCACAGTAAAAACGGTGTTAGAGTGGCAATTATTGTTTGCATAGGCCCACCAAAATATGAGGGACATGGAAAGGAAAAGCTTTGGCCTAAATACAAGGAGACCCTACCCATGAAGTTTCCTGGGATAAGATCAACTATAGGCTCCAGGCAAACTACTTTGTCCAATCCAGGTCATCGTCTGTAGTGCCAAAACACTTTTATTTTCCACATACTCTCTGTTGTTGGTATCATGTTTCTGTATTGAAGATCCTGGAATCTGCATATCCTGCAGATATGACAATATCTGCAATATAACATTGCAGTCAGGATGGTCAGAGTGTCTTCTCATTTCACCTCACAATTAAAGGGCAATGCAGAGAACCCTGTCTTATAAGCAGGTCGTTGTTGTTGTCAAGTCTTCTTAGTGTTAAGGGAAGTCTCTTTTGAGCAAGTCGATGTCAGAGCAGTGTAGGGTCTTCCCTGGTAGAGGATTGCTTCCAGGTTTTGTTATACAAACCTTGGATGTTACGTGGATAGCTTCCCTGGTTCAGGGGTGAATGGAGGATGCCCATTCTTCTGAAGCCTGTGCCAGGTCATTATATCAATGTTCAGGGTGTAAGGTCCCATTGCACTACAAGAGCAATCTACTCTTTTTTAATGAATTAATTGTTGATATAGAACATGTCAATCTACCTTTCTAAGCGTCTATTCCCTCTGATAAAAACTGTGTACTGTTCACCTATTTATTCAACATGCTCATAATAAAACTTGCTTTGTTATTGTATCCTAAGGAGGATTAAAGTGCTTACATTGTTAAATACTTGTGAATTGAAATAAAAAAAGGAGCAAAGGGCACATAAATAGAATAGGATGTGATGGATTAGTGAGCTCAATAATAAAACAGTTTGCCTTAAGAAATTGCAATAATGAGGATAAAATGCAGAAATATAATTAGAATAAATAACAATATTTATAGTTCTTCAGCTGCCTTTGCCCTGAGGTTTAACTGAAGTTCAGCTTAGTTTTTATTCTTATCAGATTTAGTGTTTCTCATCAGAGATTAACACACAATGCATTTCTACTCATGGTGTCTAGAATTCTGATAATGGATTAGTCAAAGCCTGTTGTGCTGTACTTGTGATTTATACTGGTATTATTTTCAGCTTTCATTTTTAATACTTATAATTCAATTTATTGTTCATGTAAAATGGGAAAATGTTTACTAGGTCTCTACATTCATTTCAAATAAATAGTAATAGAAAAAATGGAATCTTTATATTCTAATGCTACTAATCATCTTCATAGACCTATAAAACTAAATATGAACGAATCCCAAATTTATATTTCCAGAATTTTATCTCTTTACTGAAGTCAGATAAAAACTTTTTCACCTATTTAGCATTTCTGCCTATTTGGGTATTAGGTATATAACTTAGTATATTTAGTACTTAATTGCTGATTTTTTAATATCTCACATCTTCATTTTCTACATATTTTTAATAGCACCATAGTCTACTATTTATTTAGGAACTTTTCTTCTCATATGCATATTTTAAGAAGATTCCCAAATATATTCCAAATATTTAAACTTGGAATTTGAAGACTTTTTCTTTAAATTATAGACTAAACTAATATCTTTTTTAAATCAACTAGTTTAATTGTATCTAAATGTCTTTCTGTTAAGTTCTGCTCTTTTTCAAGAGATCAACCAATTATTTGCACAATGGTTTAAGACCTTAAAAAACCTATTAAGAAAGGTTAAATATATAGTAATGAATTATTATAAATACAATTTTATTAATTTACTTGTTAATAACTACATTTGCCATTCCTTTAAATTGGAGAAGTAATATGTTTCTCTCTTTCTTTTTTTTTTGGGGGGGGGGGGACACACCCGGCGGTGCTCAGGGGTTATTCTGGGCTATCTGCTCAGAAATAGCTCCTGGCAGGCACAGGGGACCATATGGGACTCCGGGATATGAAGCAACCACCTTAGGTCCTGCCTGAGTCTGCTGCTTGTAAGGCAAACATCGCTGTGCTATCTCTCCGGTCCCTGGAGAAGTAACATGAAATAAATTGGTTGTATGCCTGCATGGGGCATTCTTGGGGATTATGAGAGAACATGGTGGAGTGAAAGGGACAATGATGGTTGTATTAATGTTAGAACATATGTGCCTAAAACAACTCTGCTATGTACAACGAGGTGTCTAATTTTTTAAAAATCTTTCTTTTGATTTAATTAGATCAAATCCAAAGTCTTTTTTTGCTGTTTGTTTGTTTTTTGGGCCACACCCTTTTGATGCTCAGGGGTTACTCCTGGCTAAGCGCTCAGAAATTGCCCCTGGCTTGGGGGGACCATATGGGACGCTGGGGATTGAATCGCAGTCTCGATCTTTCCTTGGCTAGCGCTTGCAAGCAGACACCTTACCTCTAGCGTCACCTCGCCGGCCCCTAAATCCAAAGTCTTTAGAACAGCCTTTGTTGTCTTGTTTGATTATCTGTCTGCTTCAAATTTACTATCAATTATGCTTCTTCTTACCCTTTTACACAGGCCATTTGTAGTTTTTGGAGAATAGCAAACATATGCCAACTTTGGAATTAACTTCTTTTTTTCTATTTATTAATGTGATTGATTCTACATTATTTAGTTCCTTATAAAAACGCTAAATTATCTAAAATAATTTCCATAGCTTTCCACATATAAATGACCTCTCCTTCCTTATTGCTTCTCTGTTTTTCTAAGTTGCTATGCCATATTTATTTCTATAATTGACACAATTTATTATGAGTGCTTATTTTTTGTCTTTTCTGAAATGTAGGATTTAAAAGGGAATGATCTTTGTCTTTTTCTCCTATGTGTCATTTGGGATGCAGAAAGAAACTGTTACGGAGTACCAAATATTTGATGAAATAATTATATATACCCTTCTTGGAGGTTAGATCATAAGGAATATCAAGTTTGTTTTCATTAATGAGTCACTACTATTGCTGTGTTATTGATAATGCTTGAACTGCACACAATAAGAAGTTGGAAAAGAGAGTAGAACTAACAAACCTTTGATTTTTTATAGTGGGAATCATTAAGAGATAATTAGAGTGAAAACAATGGATGCTAATATGTAAATGAAAGAATCACTATTTACTTAATTACCTCATTAGGGGCTGGAGTGATAACACAACAGTGTGGCATTTGCCTGGCACTCCAGCATTCCATATGTCTCCTGAGCCAGGAGCGATTTCTGAGCACAGAGCCAGGAGTAACCCCTGAGTGTCACCAGGTGTGGACCCCAAAAAACACAAATCAAAACAAAACAAAAAATAATTACCTCCTTAGACTCCTCTGTCTCAGACATAGTTGGAAGCATCCTCATCTCTACAACTGTTTTCATGTGTTCCTTACTGAGAGAGAAGTCAATTTCCTATCGAGGATCCATATTGTGCAGGAGCCAATCAGATAGCTTTTTAGAAGATCTACTTAAGTACATGCAGATATCATTACCTTGCAGATATCTTTGAATCACTGACTTATTTTTTTTCTTTAGACTGTTACTAAGCACAATTAATTTTTAAGATGTGATAGTATCTTTTTCACCTCATGTTATAAACAAACAGAAAATTTGTTTATTTATTCAAAAGAAATTGAATAAAATTACCATTGCCAGTAATGCCTCTCACTAATTGTTGTGTGGAAGGAAGACTGGAAGCAATGCTCCAAATGACCAAAGTCATTTTCTAGATTTTTGTAGAGGACAGAGCAAGTGCACACACAAGCACACAAACACAGACATATTAAAACATCTCCAAACTGCTTATGAATAAATTTGTTTAAGCTAATCTTGCTTGCCACCAACTCAAAAAACAAAATCTGGAAAGGTGAGCTTATTCTTGAAAAATTTTTCTTTGATTACTTTTAAAAGCATATGTAAAAATAAAAAAAAATTGGGGAATTTCTCCACATCCACGCCTGCCCAGTAGGGCTGACTCCTAAGAACTGTGAGTCTTGTCTTTTCTTTGTGTTTCTTTGTCCTCTGCTGTCACCCAGATCTCGTGGGAATGGACCAAACCAGAAAAAGACTCGCTCTCCCAGAGGTCCATCCTAGGGCGAAACACCCAGGAACACCTCATTAGACTGAAAACTGGCTATAGCAAGTACTCTGCAAAGTAAGGTCCCCTGATTGTGATGTCAGGCTGGGAATTTCTCCACATCCACGCATGCTCAGTAGGGCTGACTCCTAAGAACTGTGAGTCTTGTCTTTTCTTTGTGTTTCTTTGTCCTCTGCTGTCACCTGGACCACGTGGGAGTGGACCAAACCGGCTCCAAAAAGACTCGCTCTCCCAGAGATCCATCCTAGGGTGGAAACACCCAGGAACACCTCATTAGACTGAAAACCGGCTATAGCAAGTACTCTGCAAAGCAAGGTCCCCTGATTGTGACATCAGGCTGGGAATTTCTCCGCATCCACGCCTGCCCAGTAGGGCTGACTCCTAAGAACTGTGAGTCTTGTCTTTTCTTTGTGTTTCTTTGTCCTCTGCTGTCATCCGGACCTCGTGGGAGTGGGCTAATAATAGGCTGCAGAAGGGCACGGCCGCGTAGCGAAGCTACTACATATAAGTGCTTCTAAAGAAAGCACATCAATGCAACAAGAAGAGAAAAAAACACACTAAGGACTGTGCTGGATCACAGAAGCCCAGCATTTCTCTCTGGATTGTCTTCTCTGCTGTATGCCTAGGCCCAAGATTTGATCCTTTGAGAGGCCTCATCCACGGAGGACTCCACTCACTTGTAGGCTAATTGACACATCCGGAGAGGCTAGAACCAGAGGTGTCTGGCTGCGCACATCATCTACTCAATGAATATACCCGCAACACGTAGAAAAACACACAATACTAGTGTGACAATGGGGAAACAATGCAGGCCAGCATCAGACATAGAAAACGAAGAAGACAATTCAGATGACCAACGAACTAATCAATCTCTCAGATAAAGACTTTAGAAAAACAATATGGAAGATGCTCAAAGAACTCAAAGAAATCATGGACCGAGTTGAACAGAACACTAATAAGAACCAAGAAAATATGATGACACAAATCGCAAAACTCCAAATTGAAATAACATGTCAACTAACAGACCTGAAAAACTCAGTAAATGAATTGAATGGTAAAATGGATGATCTCAACACCAGGGTAGAAGAAGCTGAGAATAGAATTGGTGCTGTGGAAGATGAGATAAATAACAACTCCATACAGTGGGAGAGATTGGAAAAAAAACTTAAAACAAACGAACAGACAATGGAAAAAATAGGCAAAGAATGGGAACAGATGAAAATAGAAGTCTATGATAAGATCAAAAGAAACAACTTAAGGATCATTGGAGTCCCAGAGACACAGGAAGAAAATTTCCAGGAAGAATCAACGGTCAAGAACATCATTCAAGAGAAACTTCCAGAACTAAAGAATATATGTGATCAAATCTTGCATGCCCGAAGAGTACCAACCAAAAGAAACCCCAGAAAAAATACCCCAAGACACATCCTAGTCACAATGACAA
>PVKC010032814.1:0-14136 GCA_004027635.1 Crocidura indochinensis
GTGTGCATTATGTGAGTAAATATATAATTCCAGTTAAAACAGGTGCTGCCTGATCATTAGCCTCTACTCGCTGTAATTGTAGCTCTAACTATCATTAAATATTCCACCAAATGTTTAAATTTATGATTAAGAATGCAAACCAGTTTTTCATATATATTTACTATAGAACTTTTATAACAATAATTTGTGTGAATTAAATGCTGTCTATACTAAGCATTATGCTAAATACTCATTTATTTCTTGCAACAGATTAATTTTTTTTATATTTGTGATGACATTTATTCAGAGTAAAGCTTTAGAAATATAATGTTTCAGCACCAATTGCCCACCAGAGTACCTCCCTCCATCAATATTCCCAGGGTTCGTCTCTCTCTCTCTCTCTCTCACACACACACACACACACACACACACACATCAACCTGCCATCATAACAAGCACCATTTAAGTTGGTCATAATTTGGGTGTCAGAGCAATGGCCGCAAGTAGTAAGGCATTTTCCAGGAGTAATCTCTGAGTGTCACTGGGTATGACCCAAAAAGCACTCTCTCCTCCACTCTTTTTTCTTCTCACTATATTCTGGGGCCAAGAGTGTTTTACTTTCTATTTAAACAGTTACATACCCTCATGCAGTTAAGTGATAAAAAACCTTCTATTTATCCTTCTGGCTTACTTTATTTAACATGATATTCTTTAATTTCAAAAATATTGCAGTAAACTATATGATTGCCTCATTTCTTAGTGCTATGTATGTATATCTGCAATGAATAGTGGTGAACTTATGTCCTTTTTTAATTAATTTATTTCTGCCCTAGGGACAGATACCCGAAAGTGGACTTGTGGGTCATATGGTAGCTTGATTCTGAGTTTACTTAGTCCCCTACGATTGTTTTCCATAGGAGTTTTCCATTGGCCTAGGAAACACCAATGTTAACTATGAGTAATGTCATTCAATTTAATCTTGACATTGACTTCATAATTCAAATCAGGAAAGAACTGTTAACATATCTTATGCCTAAGTATGAGTTAATTGACACATATAAATGAATGAAGTGATGTATTTTTATTTGACTTTCATGTCTAAATGCAAAATCAAAGGTTGTTTCTTATTTTTAGAACAAATATTCACTGAGAACATTTAGCCTATGAGTTTTATAATGTTTTTTGACTACCAAGGGAATTCACAGAAAATGTTTGATAGATGAATAAATTGATCAATTAATGACTAACACTCTCATAAATGCTCTTGATTTTACTGCAAAATCTTCAGGAACAAAGATGCTAATCTGTCACTTCATCCCAGTTCTTTACATGCAAAGATCTTTAGTTCCATCCAGTACTACAAGGTACCGATCAGGCTTTCTCCTGTTTCTGTGCTTGGCTTCCTACCAAGAAGTCTGACAAAGAAGCAGTCATTAAAACACATATTTGTATCACTGTAGTCAAAGTTTATAAAAGACACTCAAGAAGAAGCTATGTCATATGCATATAGAGGATACCTTCATCCTCTATTTCAGTTAAGATTTATACATATTTAACCCTGCATAACAAGACTTGAATTCTTAGTGTAAGAAAGGAACACTTTGTGTTTGTTTTTGCTGCATTTTTTGGTTTGTTTGTTTGTTTTTAGGGCCACATCTAGTTGCGCTAAGGGGTTATTCCTGGATCTGTACTTTGAAAACACTGCTGGCAGGCTCAGGGGACTATATGGGATGCCAGAATCAAACCCAGGTCCATCTTGGGTCAGCAGCCTGCAAGGCAAACACCCTAACACTGTGCTATCATTCCAGCCCCAAGAAAGGAATACTTTGTACAGAGCTAATCTGGACCATGATCATGGTATAACATCTGTTGTTCAATAAATTCTAAGAATAGCTTAGACATACTTTCATCTTTATCTCTAAAGTGAATGTCAGTTAATTTTGACTACCAATATCTGTACTCTTTGGCTTTGTATTATAACAAATATTCTACAGTTATGCTTATATGTATACGGCCTTGGTCTTTCTCGATCTCCACAAAGAAACAAGTACCACAAACTTGACACTTTAGGACACCCAAACTAAAAAAAGTCACAGGAACAGGTAACGAAAGAACTATACTGGTCTAATTAAAATTAATCTCCAAGCAAAAATAAGTTGGATCAGGAGAAAGCATTTTCTTCATTCTCATTTTATTCACTCACACTAGAGCTATGAAATCAACAAGATAATGCTTAGGAACAAATTGAATAAAAAAAATAAGCAGATCTGATAATCACAGGGGGAAATTGCCTGGTTAACTTTATTTGAACCACTGAATCAACCCATGCTTAAAAATTTCTTCTGGATTTTTAAAAATTCCATGAGTAAATAAAATCTTTTGTCCCTGCTTAAACCTGTCAAGATAGGGTATTTACTTACCAAAAAAAAGTTTCATATTATCCACAGATCTTGTCACAGTGATTTGTTAGTAATAAGTAAGTAAAGTTTCACATTACTTATTTGTTTGCATTAATGCAAAAAATGAAACTGTAAAATTACTAATGTAGTTTCAAGCATTAGCTCGAGTGCTTTGCAGTTTGATATCTATCATTTACTTAATAATTTCACAATCATACCAGAAGCACTCAATGACAGAGTTCCAAATCATATCAAGCAAAAATATAAACTTCTAACATGAAGTTACATAGTCTTTATTATTGTTTTTTGTGACCCACCTCCGTTAGATTTATATGGACAGCAATAATACAGAAGCTAAAAAGTGCCAGACACTTCTTACACATCTAGGCTTTTAATAATCTTGAAAGGGTATGAAAAACTCTGTACAGAAAAAGAAAAATAGAAGAAAGATTTCTTTATGGAATTCTTATTTCCAGAGACATCATAGAATAGAAGAGACATGAAATTCTTTCTATACTGAATTACCTTTTCTAAATTTTACATTAATCATATTTTAACTTCTTTATCAAAAATTGGCAAGGGGGAGAGAGGGGAGATTTAATCTCATGAGATTAATTCTTCTTTACTTCACTCAATATATGGTATTGTTTTATTTTGTGGGACTACATGTAGAGATATTAGGAACTACTCCTGACTCTGCTCTTAAAAATTACTCAGTGATTTAAACTTAAGAGTTTAGTGGGTCTAAACAATAATACAGGAGCCAAAGATCAAACCCAGGTCTTTTGTGTGCAAAGAAAGTACCCTATCTACTGTATTCCAGTCCTCGTTAAAGTATTTCTTAAACTCTTAACACAAATCTTAACACATAGTTAACGTGTACAGTCAATTTTAAAAGGAATACATGTACCGAAGAGATTTTGAGTATATGAGTAATGTAGATAATTCTCCCACAGCTATGGGAAAAATTGATGTCATTACAGAGACTAACTGTTGCAATTACAACAGTTAGGAGACTTGGGGAAAAGAAATTTTTCCTTTCTTTTGTTTTTATTTGCTTGAATTATTTTTTTCTTTGCTTTGGTCTTGCACTTGGCAGTATTCAGGAATCATTCCTTGTAGTTCTCAGAGAGTCATTTATTCAAGGCAGGAGTTAAAACTAGGATTTTTAAAATGCAAGGCAGGTGTCCCAATATCTGTACTCTCTCTCTAGCCCAGACAGTGTGCTTTTGAGCAGCCTATAGTTAAGCATAATTTGGAGGGAAGGGACATTTCAAGAAGAAATAGAATTAGCAAAGGAATTTCTCCAAGTGAAAAGAATTAATAAAATCAAGTAGGCACTTATTAAAATCAATACAGTAAACTTAGCTTGATATGTTAGTGGTAATCAGATCCTGAAGAAAACCTTATTAAAAATAATTTTAATGGAGCTGGAGTGATAGATAGCACAGCCAGTAGGACATTTGCCTTGCATTTAGATGACCCAAATTTGATCCTTGGCATCCCATATGGTCACCGAACCCTGCCAGAGTAATTTTTGAGAGCATAGACAGGAGGCCAGGAGTAATCCCTGAGCACCGCTGGCCAAAATAAATAAATAAATCTCAGAATCAACAATGTTTGGCTGGGAAAACATCTAGTAGCTTCTAGTATGTTACAGAATAAAATCTGTAATTCTAGTTTCTTTGAATAACACCAGTAAACAGAAAGACCTTATTTTTTTAACATTTAAATACTAAGTAGAGAAAATATATCATCACTGCAGAGTCTAAAGTCACTCCTTAGTATGGCATTTTTTGCTGAGATTAAAGTTATCTTGTTCCTTGTCTTAACTTTTCCAGATCCAAGAACCAAGAGAGCCACAAATAATTCCTTACTCTATGCTCATCCCCTAATACTTTGTACTTGGCTTACAGTCATTTTTCATTTGGTATGAAGTCATTTTTAAAGTATCTGCTTTTCATTAGAAAGGTAATATAATAGTCCCTGCAGGGGATGAATATGAGGCAAAAGTGAAGCTGCCTTTCCCTCCAGACTATGGTGTTTTCTTTCCCAAATTCTTCTCCCAGTGTAAGTTTTCTGAACAAGAGAAAACTCTGAAATTTATGCCTAAATTTTAGACTGCTATATTTATTTTGTTTCACTTCTTGTATATTTATTTTTGTCATGATAAGCAACTTTTCATTAAAGGTTAAGTCCAAAAACATTAACTCTTTTCCCACATGAGTATCTGTCATGGGTCAAATGTGTCCCAGGTGTGGCTTTGTCAACATTCGGTTTACACATGATTCTCATTACAAGATCCCCAAGGGCTGTGAAAACATTTTCTTGAGCCTCTCCCAAATATCCACAACTATGAACTGGTAAATACCAGTTGGAAAAGCACTATTTATTTTAAATTCACCACAGGCAGTCCCCCTTCCACCATGACTACTCAGAGTCCACGAGGCTTCATTGCTCTCCAATGGCTCTCCAATGATATGTTCCTTAAATTTTCAACATTCCTTCAGTTCTGCCATGGATTTTCTAACTCCAAGGCATAGAAGCACCAAGACCCTAATAGTATGTAAGCAAAGGTTATCAAGGCTTTTCATGTCTACACTATCATTTTATTCTCTAGCTCTTGCTTCAGTTTAAACCATTAAGATATTTATTTACTAAATTTGAGGGCAACAAATAAATAGTTAAAAGGAACAAAGTACATGACTTGCAAGCATTTGGCCCTGTTGCTTTATGACTCCTGGTTGATAGAAGTGAGTTTCTAGAGAAGCAAATTCAGGCCCAAAATACCACTGGGGACTTTGTATTTTTCTGACAAATGATACAACTAAATGGAAGCTGTCTCAGAAAGAAAGAATTAATTCCAGAATACAGTGATGGGTGTTATAGTTCAGAACACTAAGAAAAAAAAATGTCTTGTTCTGCTTTTTCAAATTCCTCTTTTTTCCATCTGTGTTGACATGACTTACTAATCTGTCTTTTATCCTGTTCCTAACTTTGTTCCTAGGTCTGAAGTTAGCTGGATTAACCTAAACTTTACCACTCTCTGGGTCATCTTACATAAAGCCTATTCTATGCTTGTTGACCCAGTTTCAGAAAACAACTGAACAAAAAATTATGGATTCAGCCAAAACAGAGACCTGCTATCAAAAGTCTATTTTCTTTCAGAAACTTGAACCCACTTCATAAATAGTCTATGCTACTTATTTTCAAGTGATTGTGAAGATGATTCACTTAGCATCCTTTGTCTACTAATACATTTCAAGAAAATAATTCAAGAAGGTACCATATTAATTCTCAAATTTGATAGAGTTCAAATTCTTACATTAGATATTTCAAATTATAACTCTTCTCAGACATTCTGAATTTTAAACCAAAAACTTCTGCTTTGGGATTTCAAAACTTTTAGAAAATATAGCAATATTTATTATTTTCTTTGGTTAGCTCAGTTAAGAATCATAGAGATCAAAAGTTTATCATGATATTTGGAATGTCCTGTTTTCCCCTGTACTCTGTGTTCATTTGGTCTCAGGAGTTAAGTTGAGCTTGTCCTAACTTGAGTCCTACCCAATCCTATCCTCATACAAGTGTGACTAAATGAACACAAAATCTTTTCCACTAAAGACATTGAGAAATTTCTCTTTTCTTCAAAGTTGCCATTTCTTCTCCACCAACATATTAACATAAACCTATGGAAAAACCAGAGTCTCACTGCAAAACTGATCTACCCTATTGACTTTCTCCCTTTAAATCATGGGATCCATAATCTCCTATTCTAGATCCCACCCACAAAAGCTTCCCAATAGCTTGCCTTCATAACCTGGGTGTGCAAAGGTTGGATGGACCTCACATCTTTGCCTGTGGGTATATCTAGAAGAAGATCTCTTCCTCAGCTCACCCAATTATGGCCACCTAAGTAGACACATGCCAGTAAGGACCCTAAACCCATTATCCTTTCTTTAAATCTAAAGAGATCACTCAACAGTTGTGCTGTACCCGTATCAGCTCTCAACTTGTGCCAAAATTCAGGTCCTTAATATATCCTCGCAATTAAAATGGAGAAACTAGATTCACCCCTACCTATTTTTCATAGAACTTTCTGTGGGAACAAAGATAGTCACAATAAAAAGAGGTACTGAGCATCATCTTATTAAAATAATGAAGTGGTCAACATTCATATACTCAAAAAATTAGAGCTCTATTATCAGCAGCCCATAAAACTTGGTTTATAATAAGCAAACAAAGAAAATCCGCTATTAAAAAGTTGAAGTACTGAAATCCAGGCAAGTTCTATGGTTCATTGAAAAATTTAAGTCTCGTGGGGCCCAGGAGATAGCATGGAGATAAGGCGTTTGCCTTTCATGCAAAAGGTCATCGGTTCGAATCCTGGTGCCCCATATGGTCCCCCGTGCCTGCCAGGAGCAATTTCTGAGCATGGAGCCAGGAAACCCCTGAGCACTGCCGGGTGTGACCCAAAAACCAAAAAGAAAAATTTAAGTCTTTTCAAGGAGGATTTCAAACAGAGAGTATAGTGAGTAAGATGATTGGAAACAGTTGACTTGAGTTTGATTGCTAGCATTCTCACCAAACACCATCAGCATTAGTTCCTGAGTTCAGAGACAGCAGAAATGCTTGAGCATCACCAGGTTTGTCTCACCCACCCCCAAAGTCAACACAATCTGAGAAAGCAATTAAAATTAAGTAAGGACTAGAAAAGAAATTCAAAGAATTAATTCAGATTATGAAAGAATCCATATGACGGTATTTGAAATAGCTAAAGGAAACTAAGCAAGCTAAAACAACAGAATTCTGAATGTCATGATCTATTTCAATAAACTTGAAAAAAATAGACTTAAACAAAAAAATATCAAGTCACATAGCAATAAAAATGATAAAACCAAACAGAGATAAGACTTAAAACTTCAAGATAGAAGAAAAGCCTCAAATACCAGGAACATAACAAGAATCATAGAAGATCATTAATATTAAGCCCTACAAGCAAGAAAAGAATGGACTGACATATGCAAGGTAATTAATGAAAAACTACAGCTAGTCTGAAAAGCTGTAGTTGAAGGTAGGTATTTTTGAGTCTACTTATTCTTTTTTCTTTATTTTTTCTCTGTTTTTCAAAAATTGTACCAAAATAAGGCAAAATACTAGTTATTGAGAGTGTGATTTTTAGGCATGAGCAGTACTGTTCTCACAAGGTGCTCATTGGACAGAAGGGATACCTCAAGAAAAATATGATTGAATTGTGAGGAAGGAATAAAAATATTTACCAGAAAAAGAAGGATCTCAACATTTGCTACAATAAAACCATGTCAGCATAAATTAAAGAATATCTATTAGTAATCATTTATCTTAAAAAAGCAAATAGCTTTTTGCAAAAAGTGTATCCCATAAAGAAAAAATGACAGCATAGTATTTTATATCAATATCTTTAAGTATAAAAGACCTGTTTTCCCTTCAAAAAGGACACATAGAATGGCAGTATGGATCAGAAACAAAAAACTAACTGGCTTATAGGAAATTTACCTGAATTTGTGAGATAAACAAAGGTTCTTAGTTAAGGGGTAAAAAAATATATACAATGTAATGGGAATGGGAGACAGAAACAGATCTTCTCAAGTCAGACCAAATAGTATTCAAGCTAAACAAAGTAATAAGAAATAGGAATGGACACTGGACTGTTTATGTACTGGCTAAAAAGGTCAGTATAACAGGAATAGGAACAATCTTTAACAACATATGTGCACTGAGTAAAGTTTGAGTAAAAGTTATAAAAAATATTTCTCACAGAACTGGAAGAAATTCTTAATACTGCTCTGGCACCAACATGTGCCAGTTTTGATATAATATCCTGACAATCAGGAAATGGTAACAACTTGATCGAAGAGCAGGTTCTCTACCTCACCATCTAACGATAACACAAAATCAGAAGAATTGTCATCTTTTGATCTGTACAAATGCCAAGAGCTCTATCTACAGATGACTGACTGTGACAACCATGACTGGGCAGATATATCTTGGGACCAATAAAAAAAAAAAAAAGCTCTGGCCTAGGTTTTGGGCTACAATCTGTACAACAACCAAGATCTCTAGCTCCAGAGGTCTGACTGAGACAACTGCAACTGAATGGCTCTTCTGGAAACATATCCCAGGCTTTATCCAAGAATCAATGCAATGACCAAGACCACCAACTACAGAAGACAGATTAAAATGACATTGAAGGAACAAAACTTCTAGAACCGCAAAGAAAGACTTCATCATAAGCTCCATTCCTTGACCTGTGCAGACACCAAGATCTCTAGATACAGAGGTCTGATTTTATCACCCAGGATGGAGCAGAAGTCTTCCATACATCACAAAAGAATCTAGGGGAGAGTAAGTGAACAAGCAAGAAATCTGTAATTATTCCCATGACAGTAAACTCTCATTCACAGTGGTGAAAATACTATCTAGTCTAGTCTTTATGAAAATCATTATGGAGAATACTCAAAAGACTGGAAATTGAGCTCTGATGTGATCCAGCTATACCACTCCTAGGGATGTACCCTAGAAACACAAAAACACAATACAAAAATGCTTTCTTCATACCTATATTTATTGCAGCACTATTTAAAATAGTCAGACTCTGGAAACAACCCAGATGCCTGACATCTACAACAGATGAGTGGCTAAAGAAACCCTGGTACAGTGGGTACGAGAGGAAAGCAAAGAGGAAATCAAAACTTTCCTGGAACCAAATGACAATGAAGACACAAACTATCAGAATCTATGAGACACAGCAAAAGCAGTACTGAGAGGAAATTTTATAGCTTTGCAAGCACACATCAGGAAGGAAGAAGGGGCATGCCTCAATAGCCTAATGATGCAGCTCATAAAATTAGAAAATGATCAACAAAAGGAACCAAAAATAGGGAGACAAAAGGAAATAGCAAAGCTGAGAGCAGAAATTAATGAGATGGAAACCAAAAAACAATATGAAAGATCAGCAAAAGCAGAAGTTGGTTCTTTGAAAAAATAAACAAGATTGATAGACCATTAGCAAAACTCACAAATAAGGAGAGAGAGAACCTTGATAACCCGTATTAGAAATGAAAAGAGGGAGATCACTACAGATTTTGCAGAGATTCAAAGGGTAATCAGAGACTACTTTGAGAAACTCTTTGCCACAAAATATGAGAATCTGGCAGACCTGAGTAAATTCTTGGAGTATTATAACCTTCCATGGTTGAGTAAGGAAGATGCAGCATATCACCATTGAGGAAATTAAAATGGTAATCAAATGTCTGCCCAAAAACAAAAGCCCAAGGCCCAGATGGATTCATGAATAAATTCTTTCAAACCTTTCAAGAGGAACTACTAGCAATCCTGGCCAGGCTCTTTCATGAAATCAAAAAAACAGGAACACTCCAAATAGCTTTTAGGAAGTCAACATCACCTTGATACCAAAACCAGAAAGAGATGTTTCCAAAAAAGAAAATGGCAGACCAGTATCCCTGATGAACACAGATACAAAGATCCTCAACAAAATCTTGACAAATAGGATTCAGTGCCTCATCAAGAAGATCATGCAATATGATCAAGTACATTTCATCCCAGGAATGCAAAGATGGTTTAACATCCATAAATCTATCAACATAATAGACAACATCAACAAGAAAAAAATAAAAATCACATGGTCATATCAATAGACGCAGAGAAAAAATTTGATAAGGTCCAACACCCATTCTTGATAAAAAAAAAAAAAAACTCTTGGGCCCGGGAGATAGCATAGAGGTAAGGCGTGTTTGCCTTTCATGCAAAAGATCATTGGTTCGAATTCCGGTGCCCCATATGGTCCCCCGTGCCTGCCAGGAGCAATTTCTGAGCATGGAACCAGGAGTAACCCCTGAGCACTGCTGGGTGTGACCAAAAAAAAACAACTCTCAGCAAGATGGGAATGAAAGGAACATTTCTTAATATAATTAAGGCCATCTACAACAAGCCAATGGCAAATACCATCCTCAATGGAGAAATAATAAAAGCCTTTTCTCTAAATTCTAGTACATGACAGGGCTGTCCTCTCTCACCATTCCTATTCAACAGAGAACTAGAAGTACTTGCTATAGTGATTAGGTCGAGAAAAATGGGCTGGAGAGATAGCATGGAAGTAAGGCGTTTGCCTTGCATGCAGAGTGACAGTGGTTCAAATCCAGGCATCCCATATGATCTCCCGAGTCTGCCGGGAACAATTTCTGAGCACAGAGTCAGAAGTAACCCTGAGCACTGGCATGTGTGATGCAAAAACCAAAAACCAAAAAAAGAGAAAAACATACCAAGGGCATCCAGACAGAAAAGGAAGAAGTCAAGCTCTCACTGTTTGCAGATGACATGATACTCTACTTAGAAAACCCTAAAGACTCCCCAAAAATATTCTAGAAACAGTAAATTCATATAGCAAGAAGACAGGCTACAAAATTCACACACAAAAGTCAGCGGTCTTTTTATACATCAATAATGATAGGGAAGAAATGGACATTAAGAAAACAACCCCATTCACATTAGTGCCACACAAACACAAATATCTTGGAGTCAACTTGACTAAAGATGTGAGGGACCTAAACAAAGAAAACTATAAAAAAAAAAAACCTGCTTCAAGAAATAAGAGAGAATCCAAGCAAGTGAAAGCAGAGATTAACAGATGGGAATATATTAAGCTGAGAAGCTTCTGCACCTCAAAAGAAATAGCGCCCAGGATACAAGAGCACCCCACTGAGTGGGAGAAATTGTTCACCCAATACCCATCAGATAAAGGGCTAATCTCCAAAATATACAAGGCATTGACAGAACTTTACAAGGAAAAAATATCCAATCCCATCAAAAAATGGGGAGAAGAAATGGACAGACACTTTGACAAGGAAGAAATACAAATGGCCAAAAGACACATGAAAAAAAATGCTCCACATCACTAATTATCAGGGAGATGCAAATCAAAACAACTATGAGGTACCACTTCACACCACAGAAATTGGCACACGCCACAAAGAATGAGAACAAGCAGTGTTGGCGGGGATGTAGAGAGAAAGGAACTCTTATCCACTGCTGGTGGGAATGCCATCTGGTTCAACCTTTATGGAAACCAATATGGAGATCCCTCCAAAAACTGGAAATCAAGCTCCCATATGATTAAGCTATACCACTCCTAGGAATATACCCTAGGAACACAAAAATACAATACAAAAATCCCTTCCTTACATCTATATTCATTACAGCACTATTTACCATAGCAAGACTCTGGAAACAGCCAAGATACCCTTCAACAGATGAATGGCTATAGAAACTGTGGTACATGTACACAATGGAATATTATGCAGCTGTCAGGAGAGATGAAGTCATCTCTATGTGTATCTATACTTGGTTGTACATGGAATCTAGTATGCTGAGTGAAATAAGTCAGAGAGAGAGAAAGACACAGAATGGTCTCACTCATATATGGGCTTTAAGAAAAATGAAAGACATTCTTGCAATAATAATTTTCAGACACAAAAGAGAGGAGGGCTGGAAGTTACAGCCCACCTCATGAAGATCACCACAAACAGGGATGAGTTTAGTGAGAGAAATAACTACATTGTAAACTATCCTAACAATGAGAATGTATGAGTGAAATAGAAAGTCTGTCTAGAGTACAGGTGGGGGTAGGGTGGGGAGGAGGGAGATTTGGGACATTTGAGGTGGGAATGTTGCACTGGTGATGGGTAGTTTCTTTACATTGCTGAAACCTAAATACAATCATGTATGTAATCAAGCTATTTAAATAAAATATATATTAAAAAAGAAATAAGAGAGGACACACAGAAATGAAAACATATATCCTGCTCATGGATTGGTAGAAATAACATTATTAAAATGTCAATACCCCCCAAAACTCCCCAATACTCCCCAGATTTAATGGTATTCTTCTAAAGATACCCATGACATTCTTGAAAGAAGTGGATCAAACACTTATGAAATTCATTTGGAACAATAAACCCCCTCGAATAACTAAAGCACTCCTTGAGAAAATAAATATGGGAGGCATTACTTTCCCCAACTTTAAATTGTATTACAAAGCAATAGTTATCAATACAGTATGGTATTGGTATAAAGAGAGAATAAAGTATAAAGTGGAATAGGCTTGAGTACTCAGAGAATGTTTCCCAGACATACAATCACCTAATGTTTGATAAAGGAGTAAGAAGTCCTAAATGAAGCAAGGAAAGCCTCTTTAACAAGTGTTGTTGGCACAACTGGTTAGCCACTTGCAAAAAGGGGAACTCTCAGACTCCCAGCTAACACCATGTATTAAGGTCAAATCAAAATGGATTAAAGACCTTGATATCAGACATGAAACCATAAGGTATATAAAATAACTCGTAGGTAAAACACTTCATGGCATAAGGACTAAAGGTATCTTTATGGAGGAAACACCACTCTCCAAATAAGTGGAAGCAGAGATAAACAGATGGGACTATATTAAGCTCAGAAGCTTTTGCACCTCAAAGGAAAAAGTGCCCAGGATACAAGAGCCAACCACTGAGTGGGAGAAGCTATTCACCCAATACCCATAAGATAAGGAGCTAATATCCAAAATATATAAGACACTGACAGAACTTTACAAGAAAAAACATCTAATTCCATCAGAAAAGTGGGAAGAAATAGACACTTTGATAAAGAAGAGATACAAATGGCCAAAGGCACATGAAAAAATGTTTCACATCACTAATCATTAGGGAGATGCAAATCAAAACAACTATGAGGTACCATCTCAAGCCACAAAGATTGACACACATCACAAAGAATGGGAAGAAGCAGTGCTGGCAGGGATGTGAAGAGAAAGGAACACTACTGGTGGGAATGCCATCTAGACCAACCTTTATGGAAAGCGATATGGAGATTCCTCCAGAACCTGGAAATTGAGTTCCCATATGATCTAGCTATACCACTCCTAGGAACACACCTAGGAGCACACCCTAGGAACACATAAATACAATACAAAAATCCCTTCCTCACACCTATATTCATTGCTGCACTATTTACAATAGCCAGACTCTGTAACCAACCAGGATGCCCTTCAACAGGTGAATGGCTAAAGAAACTGTGGTATATATACACAATGAAATATTATGCAGCCGTCCAGAAAGATGAAGTAGTGAAATTTTCCTATACTTGGTTGTACATGGAATCTATTATGCTGAGATAAATAATTCAGAGGAAGAGAGATAGACACAGAGGAGTCTCACTCATCTATGGGTTTTAATAAAAATAAAAGATATTTTTGCAATAATTCTCAGAGACAAAGAGAGGAGGGCTGGAAGGTGCAACTCATGACATGAAGCTCACCACAAAAGAGTGGTGAGCACAGTTAGAGAAATAACTACACTGAGAACTATCATAACAAAGTGAATGAATAAGGGAAGTGGAAAGCCTGTCTAGAGTACAGGTAGGGGTGGGGTGGGGAGGAGGGAGATCTGGGACATTGGTAGTGGGAATTTTTCACTGGTGAAGGGGGGTGTTTTTATATGACTGAAACCCAACTACAATCATATTTGCAATCAAGGTGTTTAAATAAAGATATTAATAAAAGAGAAATGAAACCCTAGGGGGCCGGGCGGTGGCGCTGAAGGTAAGGTGCCTCCCTTACCACGCTAGCCTTGGATGGACCGCGGTTCGATCCCCGGTGCCCCATATGGTCCCCCAGGCCAGGGGCGACTTCTGAGCGCATAGCCAGGAGTAA
>PVKC010032815.1:0-13982 GCA_004027635.1 Crocidura indochinensis
TCAGGGATTAACCCTGGCTCTACACCCAGAAATTGCTCCTGGCAGGCTTGGGGGGACCATATGGGATGCTAGAATTCGAACCACTGTCCTTCTGCATGCAAGGCAGACACCTTATCTCCAGGCTATCTCTCCAGCTCCTAGCTTTAAGAAATCTTTAACAGGAAGGATGAAGAACTAAATGAACAAAAATTCTGACACTTAGTCATTCCCTGAGGTGAAATAGTCCACTGAAATCTGCACATAGGTGCCTTGTGATTTAAAGAAGAAATGGAGAATACAAATCATTTATAGTTATCTGGGTAAATGAGGATATTACAGAAACAGTCTTTGGGTCTACGCTCAGAAATCGCCTTTGGCAGGCTCGGGGGACTATAGGGCATGCTGGGATTCGAACCACTGACCTTAGACATGCAAGGCAAAAGCCTTAGCTCCATGCTATCTCTCTGGCCCCTCATATCTTTGTTCTACAAAAAAATTCAAGCAAATGGTGACTATTGATTAACTTGCATACTGTTAATTTCACAATGATTCCAATGGAAACCCTTCAACCTGACCTTTTTCCTCCTGCAATGATTCCTAGAAATTGTCATTTGGTAGTAATTGACACCAAAGATTGTTTCTGGGGGCCACTGACTTGTCCACACAGGGTGAATAGATCTCCATTGTATGTGGACTGTTGATGGGCACTGTAACTCAGTGACCCCGATTTGAAAATGCAAGACCTCTGGGTTATGAGCTAGAGGACTGACAGGTGGATTTGTAGGTGGAGGTCCTTTAAATTAGACCCTAATTGTGACTGGCTGGCTATGTCTATAAAGTCACCCCCAAGGAGGACTTGGGATAGAGGTGCCAGCAGTTAGAAGAGATTGTTGAAGGAGTAACTGAACTGTTCCTATCACTGGCTACAGCTTTTCTCCCTGATTTGGACAGACCTTTGACTACCTTTCGGTTGTATCCATTTACTTTACATCATATACCCGTGGCCCTCAATCTTACCTTACCCTGGTCTCAGACTCATCTCTCTCTCCCTCTTTCTCTCTTTCCTGGCCGAGGGGCTTGTCATAGGCCCTGGGCTTCTCTAATAAAAAAGATTGAGATATTTGTCAGAGTCTTGCTTGCAAGGCTCCTGTGGACACCAACAGTGTGGGCCCACCTCTGGCAGCATGGCTCTGACAGGTGGTGCATCGAATAGTTAGGACAGTTAATGAATCAAATAATTTGACAGGGATATTTGTCTGGCTATTGTAGAATACGTGATTTTCCAGTGGGCTCAGACAAAGATCCTATCTTACATTAAGGACTGAATCCCACTGTGGATTAAATCATGTTTGGCCTCCTGGATTTTAAATGATATAGGACTGAAGGCAATAATTATTCAATAATAATAAAAATAACTGATAATTTGGAATATTTATCTCCAGTTTATGTTGAAGAAATATAACAATATGATATCTGATTTACTGAGAAGCGTCACTCCTTCAGCCTCTCTTGAACCCACTCCACTGGTCAAGGAAACAAAGGTAAATATAATAGCCACTGCTACTCGTACAAGACCTATTCCAAAACCCTGAACAAAAATGCCTACTCCTGCACCCATAAAATCCAATCAGGCTGAGAACATGGTTACAAGCAGATCTGTATTTGTTTACTGCACCACATGGTACCCCAAATTCTTCTGGGAGTAATCCCTGAGGAACAAGCCTGGAGTAGCCCGAGCATGGCCAGGTGCAAGCCCCAAATACCCACCTCCACCCCACACTCTGGGAATTCTCTTTTCTCGTGGACATCGCCCCACCTCGTCACACCGATGCAGAAAGGGAAGCAAAATAGAGTGACTGGTTCTCACCCATGAGCCCCAGAGGTATGATCTATCTGCTTTAACAAATGACTTAATATTTTTACTCTAATCGTGCTGATTCCCACAAAACTGACTTTGCTTGTATCTGCTTTTCCTTTAATTTTCTTTGGCTTTGGTACCACATGCGGTAGTGCTCAGGAATCACTCTTAGAGGGCTCAGCAGACTGTACGTGGGGTCAGGGATGGAATCCAGGTCAGCCACAAGTAAGGCAAATGATCTATCTACTATTCTCCACCCATTCCTCTAATTTGCTCCACCCATTCCTTAAATTTTTTGATAAACTTAAAATAGGTGCTAGAGGGGTTGGTACAGTGGGTAGGGAGTTTGCTTAGCACATGGCCAACCTGGGTTTGATTTCCAGCATTCTCATATGATCCCCTGAGCCTGCCATGGAGTAATTTCTGAGTGCAGTCAGGAGTAATTGTTCAGCACTATTAGGGTGACCCAACCCACAGCCCCCAAAAAAAGGTTCTAAGGAGCAAAACAAAAAAAAACTTTTCTTCTTGCCGCTTTCTAGGTGCCAGAGGTAAGCACCTCCACACATGCTCTCTAGGTTATTTCTCAACTAATTCCCCAGCCCTCTTTTTATTTCGATGGTGCTAGTGTTGGTGATACTAAAGGTTTGAATTTAGGACCTCAGACATGTCGTGAGCTCCATTTCCCCAGTCCTCAAAACTAATTTTGTAATGAAAGAGCACATCTCATGTCCTAATGCCAAATGTTACAAAGAAAGTTTGGGGAAAAAAGTGAAATGAAAATGGGGTGGGGGAGATATAGTACAGAGGCTAAGGCACTTGCCCTGCACACACAACATCACATATGGTCCCAAGCACAAAGCCAGGAGTAAGCCCAGAGTACTACTTGGGTGTAGCCCCCAAATAAAACAAAATGAAATATATCTTTATCTATTTTCTTTTGTTTTGGGGTCACACCTGGCAGCACTCAGGGGTTATTCCCAGCAGGCTCAGGGGACCATATGGGATGCCGAGAATTGAACCTGGATTGGGTGCGTGCAAAGCAAATGTCCTACCACTGTGCTATCACTCTGGCACTAAATATTTTTTAATGGCAAAGCAGTATATAATCTTTCCTATTTGGTTGTTTCTTACCCGTTTTAGTTTGAAAACTGTTCTCTTTGAAAATGCAAACTGCAGAGGGTTCTCTTCTATGAGAATTCACCAGTGGAACTGACCACTAGGCTGAATTTTTGCAAGGTATAAAATAGTAATTTCTACCTTGGCATATTTAAATAATGACAATAATGTTTGTCATTGAAACAAAACAAATTATACCTACAATACAAAAAACCCCCCATGAATAATACCAAGAAAATTCATAAATTAGACCTCACATTTAAGAGCACATTCCATTTTCATGATATTAGTGGTACTAAAAAAGTAGAAAAATTAGGGCCAGAGTGATAGCACAGCAGTAGAGCATTTGCTTTGCACACAGTCTACCGGGGACGAAACAAGGTTTGATCTCTTGCATCCCACATGGTCCCCCAAGCCTGTCAGGAGTTATTTCTAAGTACAGAGCTAGGAATAACCCCTGAGCACCGCAGGGTATGGCTCACCTCCCACCACCAAATGTAGGAAAATACTTATATTCATCTTTTTTTTCTTTGTTTGTTTTTGGGTCACACCCGGCAGCGCTCAGGGGTTACTCCTGGCTCCATGCTCAGAAATTGCTCCTGGCAGGCACGGGGGACCATATGGGGCACTGGGATTCGAACCGATGACCTTTTGCATGAAAGGCAAACGCCTTACCTCCATGCTATCTCCCGGGCCCCTATATTCATCTTTTAATAGGGATAATAAAGTCAAAATCACACCAATTGTTTAAGTTTTTTTTTTTTTTTTTTTTTTTTTAATACAGGTTGAAAAATAGTACAAGAAAACTGGTTCCAGGACTTTGTTCCTGAACCACAAATTCCATACCCTTCCCTGGGCTCTCCCAAGTTGGCAGACTGGCAGAGAGGGTCCACAGGAGTTGCTCCTGATTGCTCTTGGGTAAAACTGCTTTCACTTCTGGGTCAGAGAAAAGGCATTTTGGTCCATCAGTTCACCTACTCGCTCCTGCAGGATGTTCACCAGCTCGGCTATTACAAAGACATGAGTGTCATCGATGTCTTGGATGATGAACTTCTTTCCCAGGGCATTGGATTCGTCTAAGTAGAGCAGAAACTGCTTCATGGCAGGGTCACTGTGGAGGAAAAGGAACAGGAGGAGAAATTGGCTGTCGTTTGACACCAGAGACCAGCCTGGAGACTAAAGCACACAAAGACTGCACAATCCTGTCTAAAGCTTGTTCTTTTGCTTTTCTTCAAAACCAGATTTAAACTTTATGCAAGTCTCCCTCTCTGGAGTATACGGTTTACAAGTAGTTTCATTTAGAGTTGTTAGTGTAGACTTAAAAGGCAGATCCAGGGGCCGGGCGGTGGCGCTGGAAGTAAGGTGCCTACGCTAACCTAGGACAGACCGCGGTTCGATCCCCCAGTTCCCCATATGGTTCCCCCGTGCCTGCCAGGAGCAACTTCTGAGCGAATAGCCAGGAGTAACCCCTGAGCGTCACCGGGTGTGGCCCAAAAACCAAAAAAAAAAAAAAAAAAACCCAAAAAAGGCAGATCCAGCTCCAGCCACCAGAGAACGGTGGCTCTGGCCCAGCTTCATGACTCACCTCAGAGAGACACCAGCAGCTAAGTTATCACTAGCCACCAGATCTAGACCTAAGGTGCCTTGGTGGGCTGGGGGCCAACGAGCCCCTACAGCTCTACTCACCTGTAACTGTCTCCAACCTCCACTAGAGAAACACTTTTACCCTCAAACTTCATAGAACTGATGGCCCAGTAGCAGTGCTCAAAGTTAGATGGGAAAGTTGCATAGAAGCTCAGTTATTTTCAGTTAGTGAAAATAATAATATAGAATGCCCAAGTAGCACCTAACAGCTCTGCAAATGACCTCAAGAACATCATTGAGACGGATGTTGTAACAAGCAACATAAAGTGAATGATTTTGTGCCCGCTGAGGAAGCAGGAACAGGAAGGGGGCAGATGAAAGGAACAGCCTTTCATCAGATGAGACCCCACAGCTTTTCTCAGTAGCTGAAATGCAGGGACAGGATGTGTCATGGGCTTGTGGGCGTGCAGAAGATCCCCAAAAGATCCCCAAAGCAGCAAGCGGGAACTGAGAGGCCCCCACAGTAGTTGGGGTGTGTTCAACCTTGGCAGGGATGGGGCAGAGCTATGTTTTACTGGGAAAAGGGGAGGACAGTGCTGGCCTGAGGAGAGAAAATGGGGAGATAAACAGATAGGAGGCTCATAGGTTTGGAACCCAGACCTTAAGCCTCTACCACCAACGTGCTGCAGCTTTTAAAACTCAAATGCCCCAACTCGGGAGAGTGGTAAGAGCTCATATCAGCACTTCCTGGCCATCCTCATTTTGGGAACCCTTCAAGCTAGCCTGTACCTTGGGCTACTGATTAGCTCACATGCACCACAGCACGTTTTAAAGTGCCACCACTTTTTTTTTTTTGATTTTGGAATCATGCCCAGCAATGTTCAGGGGTTACTTCTGGCTCTGTGCTCAGAAATCACTCCTGGCAGGGATGGGGAACGATATGGGATGTAGGAGATCAAATCTGGGTCGGTAAATGCTCTACCCACTGTGCAGTCACTCTGGCCCCCACACCAGCAATAATTTCTGAGCACAAAGCCAGAAGTAACTCCTGAACATCACTAAGTGTGACCCCAAAACAAAAAACGAAAGGCCAACCCACCTATGAATGCCACTAACTCCCTCAAGCTCCTGTGTTAGGCATCCCAGAGGTAAATGGCAAGAGCATGCCTGTGTAACAAGCCGCTGTTTTTGAGTCTTTGTGCTCATTAAACCCTCCAAGGAAGAGCATGTGGCACTGTGGGAGGGTTGGGCAGAGGTTCAAGTGACAAAATGTTTTATCGCTGGTAAATGGTTGCTTCTTTCAACTACCAAATATATGTGGCATTATGCTCAGTCTGCTTAACCCCACATCATCTATATAAATCAGGAGGTGGTTTTTTTGGTTTTTTTTTGTTTTGTTTTTAGCAGAGAGATGATTCTGGGGCCAGAACAGCAGGCTTCCAATTCCAGATGACTGTGTGATAGCAATTCTCTCGGCATTACTTCCTGCTCTATGAAATGAGATATGCTAATACCTATTTTGCTAGAGGATCAGGTGATCACCAATGGGCTAATTCTGTGTCTCCAACACTTGGTGCCTTGTTTCAGTACTATTTTTTTTTTGTTTTGTTTTTTTCTGGGTCACACCGGCAGTGCTCAGGGGTTACTCCTGGCTCCATGCTCAGAAATTGCTCCTGGCAGGCACGGGGGACCATATGGGGCACCGGGATTCGAACCGATGACCTTTTGCATGAAAGGCAAACGCCTTACCTCCATGCTATCTCCCGGGCCCCTCAGTACTATTTTTTTTTTGTTTGTTTGTTTTTTGGGTCACTCCCGGCAGTGCTCAGGAGTTACTTCTGGTTCTATGCTCAGAAATTGCTCCTGGCAGGCACGGGGGACCATATGAGGCACCGGGATTCGAACCGATGACCTTTTGCATGAAAGGCAAACACCTTACCTCCATGCTATCTCCCGGGCCCCCCTCAGTACTATTTTTAAAGGGAAGTATGCTCAGGGGGTTGGAAGGCTTGGGGCCATACCTGCACCAGACCCAGCTGTTGGAGGGGCACGGAGTTCAAAGTCAGGATCTATCACTGCTCCCCAACTTCTCAGTTTGTAACTAAAGTCACCTGAGTTAGTTACTAAAGTGATTTTTACCTAACCTATATGAGATAGACAGTATCATGGGCCCAGCCCTGCTTAATTGTTACCTGATTTCCATAAAGCTTAGAAATCCCACACACTAAGCAGGCAACCCACTAGAAGCTGCTGTTCAGAAAGCTCTGACTGCAAGCAATTTTGCTATAACTGATCATAAAGTTCTAGTCCACACACCATTTTTGTACTGAAAATGAAATCCAATTTATCCATAGCTCATTCCGATCTACTCTGATTCTCAGCTGCTTAGAGAGACTTTATAAAACAGGCCAATAACCAGGGAGCTAGGCTGTGAGCACAATTCTGCTAGTGGATTCACTCATGTACCATGAAGCCCCTGCTGCATGTGAGATCTCAGGTTGGCAAATGGAGCCCAGCTATGGAGCAGCGGCAACAGTGGTGAGTCCAACTTCTTTTTTTTTGTTTTTGTTTTTGTTTTTGGGTCACAACCGGCAATGCTCAGGGGTTACCCCTGGCTCTATGCTCAGAAATCTCTCCTGGCAGGCTCAGGGGAACATATAGGATGCAGGGATTCAACCATCGACCTTCTGCATGCAAGGCAAACGCATTACCTTCATGCTATCTCTCCAGTCCCAGGGTCCAACTTCTTGTTTCTCAAACACACACGGGGAGTTGGAGCAATAATACAGTGGGAAGAGCACTTGCTTTGCATAGGGCCAATCCAAATTTGATGGCCAGTTTGATCTTACATGGTACCCCAAGCCCACCTGGAGTGATTCCTTAGTGCAGAGCCAGGAGTAACCCATGAACATCATAAGGTATGGCCCCAAAGTGAAAGCAAACAAAAAACCAAACTCAAACACAGTTGAGCCTTTGAAGGCAAACCTGAGAAGGCTGGTCAAAATCCAGAAGCAATTTCTCTAGTCTGTGCCATTGGCTGGTATTGCAGCTCTGCAAATCTTCCCTCTTGCAGCACTTGCCAACTGTGCCACCACCCCAGAGGACTGTTTCTGCTCCTGTACTTGGACATACTAAGTGGGACAGATGCTCTCACTTCAGTACTCTCTGGGTTGGCAGGATTTGGGGGAAATGCGCATTGTGGCTGGCAGTGGATTCCAGCAAAGCGGAAGCATTCACCGATCTTATTTGGCCTCTTAAGTACACATTTACCAACAAAACCCTTCCGTTTTGGAAAACGGCGTGGAGCTTTCTCAGGCAACTAAAGAACTACCACATATCCACCTCACTGTGATCTCAAGCTGAAGAATAGGAAGACAACATATATAATTAACAATAGCTAATTTAGAGAAGCTACTCACCTCTACAGTTCTAATATGGGTGGAAAAAATGCGACAGGTTTAGGCAATGCAATACCATTCAACTATTAAAAAAAGACACAGAAAAAAACCAAGCCCCACCAGTAGACAATGATAAGAGAACTAAGGTCACCTGGAAGTAAAGAAGTCGTGTAGGGATTGGAGTGATAGCACAGCAGTAGGGTGTTTGCCTTGAATGTGGACAACCTGAGACAGACCTGGGTTCGATCCCAGCATCCTATATGGTCCCCTGAGCCTACCAGGGAAGACTTCTGAACATAGAACCAGGAGTAACTCCTAAGCACTGCCAGTTATGATCCCCCCCAAAACAAAACAAAACAAAACAAAAACAACAAAAAACAAAATAAATAAAAAACAAGAAGTTATGCATTAGCGCAGGTATTTGAAATAAAATAGGGATAGATTTTCTGTAAAATGTCAGGGAGATGCTTGAGAGACAGCACAGCTGGTAGGGTGCTGGCTTTTCATTCAGTCAACCAAGGTTCAATCCTGGCATCCCGTGTGGAGCCCTGAACCCCTCCAGAAATGAACCCTGAGTGCAGTCCTAAACACCACCAAGTGTGGCCCCAAAACATACAAATTAAAACAATGATAACCAAAAAAAAAAAAAAAAAAAAAAAAAAAAAAAAAAAAAAAAAAAAAAAAAAAAAAAAAAAAAAAAAAAAAAAAGCCAGTAGAAAAAGTCTGGGAAAATGGTTCAGTGGCAAACCACCTGACAGGCAGGAGTATGATCATTTCAATGTCACATGCCAGGTACAGCCCCCGATAGCCAGCAATACTCTTGGCTCTGTACTTAGGAATTTACTCCCGGTGTGTCTGGGGGGTTGCCAGAGATCGAACCCAGGTTGGCTGCGTACAAGGCAAACATCTTATACCCACTGTACTATAGCTTCGGCCCCACAACAGATTAAATTTTAAAAAATTATAAATACTATACATTGGTTTTAGAGTTTGCTATTTGATAAGATTTAGGAGGGAAGACTCTCAGAGCCAAAAACTTCATTTCTCTGTTAATTAGCAGCTTAAAGAAACCTACCCAGTTGCAATTTAAACACTGCCTTTGAGTCTTTGGAAGACAGGTGCCATACTACACCTCCCCTCTTGGGTAGACGCCATGGCTTTAGATGGTAAAGCAAATGGCTGGGTTCAATTGGCACCACAAGGAAAAATGTACTCCTCTTAAACAGGCTAGCAACCTGAGAAGCCTGAGAAGATTTCTGCCTGCCTGGAAAGAATACAAGGAGGAGCAATATCTGGGTGCTGTGTGCTGACAGGTCTGGAACTGAAGAGAATCTTTGGGCAGTGAAGTTTTAGGAGCTGACTTGTTTGCTCACAAAATCAAATCCAGTAAATCCTGCACCCAATATAATAGGCTTTCGACCACCTGCAGACACAAGAAACAGAATTATACTGAAACCAATGTAAGACCAAGTAGTCTTCCCTTTGGCACCAAATACGACATGAGGGAAACTAGGGGGCCTTGGTCAGTCTTATCGAGCTTATTTTCAAGTGAAGAGCTCCTACCAGCCTCAGATGCTTTCTGCAATTTGCCATTTTTTTAGGCCTGCCCAAGTCTGAGAAAGATCCATGTTTTTTGTTGAGACACTTCCTTTTTTTTTTTTTTTTGGCTTTTTTGGGCCACACTGGGTGTTGATCAGGGGTTACTCCTGGTTCTATACTCAGGAATCACTCCTGGATGTGCCTAGTTGGCCATATTGGATGCCTGGGATCAAATCTAGGTTGGTCATGTGCAAGGCAAGTGTCCTTCCCAGTGTACTATCATTCTAGGCCCAAGACACTTGTTTTGTTTTGTTTTGTTTTAGGCCACCCACTACAGTGCTCTGGGGTTACTTCTGGCTCTGTGCTCAGAGATCATTTCTAAAACACTTACTCTGATACTTTCAGAGGTCAAACTTGAAGAAAAAATGAAACTGCCAAGTAATGCAGCCAATATACTAAAGGCTGCTGATGCTCAGACTTGAGCTGAGGAGCTTCTCTGACTCAGAGACGTGGGAGGGGCCGACAGGGGAGAGTGTGCAAGGGTGAGAGTCCAGACTCTGCACTTGGCGAGTCCTGCCCTGGAGGGTCCCTAAGCACCCTGGGACTGAGCACAGAGTGTTCCTCCTACAAGCCTCAAACAATACACCTGAACAAGATCCTTTGCATTCTCCACTTGGATCTAATGAATGTGGGATGGGATCTGAACTGTGGTGCCAGGTTAGGCTCATACTGAAATAAAGAGAGGCCCTTCAGGCCAGGCACAAGTGAGCAGCCTTGTAGCAGCAGGCCATGAGGCAGTCACTTGACCAAACAAGAACACGACCGCCTGAGTCTCACTCAGTCTGTGCAACCTGCCTCTGAGAGCCACACAGTTTACCAAGTTTCTCAATTAAGCTTGTTAAATGTGGTCCATGTTTATTTCTGGGCCAGTCCGGCAGTATTTGGGGAACTATATGTAGTACCAGGGATTTGATTCTGAGTGGTCTGTGTGTAAGTCAAGTGCCTTAATTCTTGTATTATTTCTCCCTCTAAGGGTCTATTCTTTTCTTAAATTTTATTTATTATTTTGGTTTTTGGTTCACACCCGGCAGTGTTAAGGGGTCACCCTGGCTCTGTGCTCAGAAATCGACTCCTGGCAAGCTTGGGGGACCATATGGGATGCCAGGAATCAAATCACGATCAGTCCTGGGTTGGCTGCGTGCAAAGCAAATGCCCTACCACTGTGCTATCTCTCCGGCTCCTAAGAGTTTATTCTTAGTATATATTCATTTAATTTTGCACATTAAAAAAAATAGTAAGACTGGGGCCGGGCGGTGGCGCTGGAGATAAGGTGCCTGCGCTAACCTAGGACGGACTGCGGTTCAATTCCCCGGTTCCCCATATGGTCCCCCGTGCCTGCCAGGAGCGACTTCTGAGCGAATAGCCAGGAGTAACCCCTGAGCGTCACCAGGTGTGGCCCAAAAACAAACAAACAAAAAAAAGTAAGGCTGGGGTCAGTATGACAGTACAGTGGCACTTGCCTTGCATGTGCAAGACCTGGGTTCAATCCCAGCACCCTCTTTGGTCCCCTGAGTACTGTTAGAAGTGATCCCTGAGTGCAGAGCCAGAAGTCCCGAGTACTGCTAGGTGGTGGTGTTCCCCTCCTTCACCGCTCCCTCCCGTCCAAAAAATGGTCAATAAGAGCGAAATCCAGAAGACCTTATAATGTCCTATATTAAATAATCAGTCCAGCTCTCCAGGGCTTTGCTGTCATGACAAAACTCAGAATACCCCTTTTCCCTCCCAGCCCCTCTTCTACTACTTTAAAGGCTCTTATAAAAAAAAAAATCTAGTCCCCTGACTCACCATTCGGCCCAACTACAAGTCACTACTGAGGCCTAGAAATGTGGTCAGTCAGTCAGTGACAGCAAATGTGTGCTGAATTCTGAAGCTGTGTCAGAATGTGTAACCTCTCACACATGCAAGGCAAGTGCCTGCTGACTGATCTCTACCCAGGATGGTTTGTGAAGCTTCAGTATGTAAAAGACAATATAAATTTTTAGATTGCACTAGCAAAATTTAGAAGTCCTCCAACGCTGAGGACTTAGATGATGCTGTAAAATTCTGGACATACACGTTAGCAAAAAAATTTTTTTAAAGAATTATTTCTCATGCTTTATTTTTATTTATTTGGTCTTTTTGGAGAGTTTTCTGGGTCACACCTGGGTAACTCCTGGCTCTGAGTTCAAAATCGCTCTTGGTAGGCTCGGGGAACCATATGGGATGCCAGGGATCAAACTCAGGTTAGTTGCTTGCAAGGAAAATATCCTACCTGCTGTGCTATTGCTCCAGCCCCCATGCTTTATTTTCAATGTGGATTCTAGAAAACAAAATTTTCTGGGTTTTGCCAACAAAATGTGGCCTTAGTCTTAGAAACAAGTTGTTTTTCTACCTAAAGACTAATTTCTGGGGCTGCAAAGATAGTACAGCAAATAAGGTACCTACCTGCCTTGCATCTTGTGGACCCAGTTTGATTCTTAGCACCCCATATGGTTTCCTGAGAGCCCCAGGATTATTCCTGAGTAGGAAGTCAGGAATAAGCCCTGAGCCACTGAATATGTCACCCTGCCCAAAAGAAATCTTAGTCTACCTGACCCAACACCATGACAAACTAGTCTCTCTCTCATTTTTTTTTTCTTCTTCAGGGAAGGGGCCACAGCTGGCTATACTCTGGGCTTATTTATGGCTCTGCACTCAGGAAATCACTCCTAGTAATGCTCAGGGAACCACACAGTGGTTGAATTGAATCCACAACCAATGCAAGCACTTTACCTGCTATACTGTCTCTCCTGGCCCGTACTTTTCTGCTTATTGATTTTCCTGGTTTTTTGTTTGCTTGTTTGGTTGGTTATTTGAGCCACAACCGGTGACGCTCAGGGGTTACTCCTGGCTATGTGCTCAGAAATCACTCCTGGCTTGGGGGACCATATGGGATCAAGCGGGAACCAAACAGCGGTCCATCCTAGGCTAGCGCGGTCAAGGCAGACACCTTACAGCTTGCACCACTGTTCTGGCCCCAATTGTTGTTTTGAGAATCTAAGTATTGTTCTTTTAAAGTGTACTAGTCTTGAGCCAGAGTGGTAGCACAGAGGTATGGTGTTTGCCTTGCACGTGGACAACCAGTCCCTGAAAGGACCCAGATTCGACTGCTGGCATCCCATACGGTCCCCGAAGCCTGCCAGGAGTGATTTCTGAGCAAAGAGCCAGGAGTAACTCCTAAGGGCCACCGGGTGTGCCTCCCAAGTGGATTAATCTAACACACACACTGTTTCTTTTTGTTTTTGTGCCACACAGGGGTTACTCCTGACTATGCTCTCAGAAATCGCTCCTTTCTGTTACTGGAAATACATCAATCATGTCAGTTCAACGGGGTCACTGAAATATGGCACTTTGTAACAAAATCTGTTCAATTTGTTATAAAAATAGAAAAAGGAAGTTTAGAAAGAGGAAAGGCTTGATTGACTCAGAATTTAAATCATAAAAGAAAAGGTGGGGTTCAGAGAGGTACAGAAGAAAATCACGATTCAGTAAAATTATGAACTCATTAAGAAAAAACTACTGACCATTCTATAAGAACTCCTTTCAAGACGTTGACCATCTTTCCCCGCCAAAAGGTGCAGATGACCTCAAAGAAGCTAGGGAAACGGATAAGGTGACAAGAAATGCAAAAGCGTTAGCTTTTATATACTTGGGAGACATACCTCTGAAAAGAGGCAAAATACTAAACGTTGAGAATAAACATCCAATTGCAGACATTAACATTAACGTAACGGGGAAAACATACAGCCAGTCTGGCCTTTCACCAAGACTATGAGGGCCTGATGCCTGAAACCTGCTAGTTTCTATTGTTCTATAGTTACTATTTCTGAAACTTGCTCGTGCCTATTGCTAAAAAAAATAACTAAATAACTACAATAACATAAAATAAAAGGCAGAGGCCAGGGGAACTAGCCATTGCGGGCACCCCAAGTTCCAAACGTGTACCCAGATTTCTATAGCCCCAGGAATAGGATAATAGATCAAACTCTGAATGCCACAGATTGGTTATTCTGAGATGATTCCCGATAGGTGAATTCGATCTGCTCGTTTTTGTTTTAGAACTACACCTAGTGGTGCTGGGACTTACAACCCGGCTCTGTAACTCCTGGGGTGTCTCGGGGATCCTAAGAGGAATCAGGTCAAGCAGGACAAGTGCCTGTCCAGCCCCTAGAGTCATATTTTTTTTCTTCCTTCCTTCCTTTCCTTTCCCTTTCCTTTTTTCTTTCTTCTTTCTTTTCCTTCCTTCCTTCTTTTTATTTTGGGGTCACACCCGGCAGCACTCAGGGGTTACTCCTGGCTCTACGCTCAGAAATCGCTCCTGGCAGGCTCGGGGACCATATGGGATGCCAGGATTCGAACCACCATCGGTCCTGGGTCAGTTGCTGGATCAGTGTCTCGCAAAGCAAACGCCCTCGAGTCACTTTTTTCTT
>PVKC010032816.1:0-14093 GCA_004027635.1 Crocidura indochinensis
CAGAAACTGGAAATCGAGCTCCCATATGATTCAACTATACCACTCCTAGGAATATACCCTAGGAACACAAAAATACAATACAAAAACCCCTTCCTTACACCTATATTCATTGCAGCACTATTTATCATAGCAAGACTCTGGAAACAACCCAGATGCCCTTCAACAGATGAATGGCTAAAGAAACTGTGGCGCATATATACAATGCAATATTATGAAGCTGTCAGAAGGGATGAAGTCATGAAATTTTCCTACACATAGAACTGGATTCTTCTTTTTGTTTTTGTTTTTGGGCCACACCCGGTGACACTCAGGGGTTACTCCTGGCTATTCGCTCGGAAGTCGCTCCTGGCAGGCACGGGGTATCATATGGGGAACCGGGAGATCGAACCGCGGTTCGTCGGTCTCCAGCGCCGCTGCCCGGCCCCTAACTGAATGCTTCTTAACCTTTGGAATCCTTTATTTCTGGGTAGAAAGCATCAGAATTGAGTTAAATTGCTGGATATGCACATGATGTTCAAATCACTATTTATTGTTGGGTAAGATTATACCCTCTGAACCCCCTACACAACACTATGCATACACATAACTTTGACAACAGAACTCCAAAAGAGCCAACTTTAATTTTAACTCGTTTTTCCATCTAGAAAAGAAACTTTAACAATCTATTTTTTGTCTTTTACTTTTATCCTCAATATTGATTTAATAGTAATATCTCCAAAACAAACACAATATGTTTCTAACCTCACAAAAAAGCTGTCAAGATAAAGAAGAAACTCTTGAATTTTGTTTTATTAATTCAAAGAAATATATGCTTTATTTCATTTCCCTTTGTCTCGTTAAAAGAAAAATTGGAGATATAGATACACAGACTGATTCCTGATGGTTTTGACTGGGTGTCAGTGGCTCTCGGTGGTCATCTTGGACCTTGCTGTTCCCAGTGACCTGGGATTGGATTTCTTCAGCGTTTCTGCTGGCGGTCTTGCCTGCTTCAGAGGTACACAGACCGATTCCTGTTGATTTCTGCAGGGTGTCAGAGGCCCTCTGCGGTATCTTGGGCCTTGCTGTTCCCAGCAGCCTAAGATTGGATTTCTTCAGCATTCCTATTAGTGGACTTGCCAATGAATACCACCACAATAAGTAGAAAAACCCAGAATACAAGTGTGACAATGGGGAAACAACGCAAGCCAACACCAGGCAGTGAAAATGAAGTTGGCAATTCTGATGACCCAAAAATGGCCAACCACCTAGTTAGTCTCTCAAATATGGAATTTAGAGAAGAAATATGGAGGCTGTTCACAGAACTCAAAGAAAGTATAAAACAGGACACTAATAAGAATCTGAAGATAGAAATCAGGAAACTCCAAACTGAAATATCAGGCCAAATAACATGTCTGAAAAGCTCAGTTGATGAATTGAAGGTCAAAATGAATAATCTCTCCAGCATAAGTAACAGCAGCTGAGGATAGAATTAGTGAACTGGAAGATACGATGATAACAACTCCATACAGCAGAAGAGATTGGAAAAAAAAAAAAGCCTGAAAGCAAATGATCAGACAATGGAAAAATTACTCAAAAAATGTGAACAGATGAAAATAGAAGTCTTTGATAAGCTCAACAGAAACAACTTAAGAATCATTGGAGTCACAGAGACCCAGGAAGAAAATCTCCAGGAAGAATCAACAGTCAAGAACATCATCACAGAGAAACTATGAGAGCTAAAGAATACATGCGATCAAATTCTGCATGCCCGAAAAGAGTACCAACTAAAAGAGATCCCAGAAAAAGCACCCTGAGACACATCCTAGTCACAATGATGAATCCCACAGATAGAGATAGAATTCTAAAAGCAGCAAGATCAAAAAGGGAAATTACATTCAAGAGAGCACCCTTGAGATTTATAGTAGACCTGTCACAAGAAGCACTCAAGGCCAGAAGGCAGTGGTGGGACATAGTGACAAAACTCAATGAAATAAATGTTTTGCCTAGAATACTACACCCAGCAAAATTCACTTTCAGGTTTGAAGGAAATATACATGACTTCACAGATAAACAACAGCTCAGAAACTTTACAGACTCAAAACCAGTCTTAAAAGAAAAACTGAAAGAACTACTTTAAGACAAGACTAACTAACAAGCACACCAAACTTCTACACAAAGATGACACTAAATCCCATGACAATTCTTTCTTTCTATGTCAATGGACTAAATGCACCAGTTAAGAGACACAGTGTGGCTAAATGGATAAAAAATACTCAATCCAACCTTCTGCTGCCTACAAGAAACATACATAGACTCAAAATAAAAAGCTGGAGGAAAATTATCCAAGCAAACAGCACCCATAAAGAAGCTGGAGTGGCCATACTAATATCAGATGATGTAAACTTTATACTCAGAAAAGATGTAAGGGACAAATATATACATTTTGAATAAATCAAGGGATATGTACAGCGGGAAGAAATCACTCTCCTAAACATATATGCACCAAATGAGGGGCCAGCAAGATATTTAATACAATTAATGACAAGTCTGAAAAAAGATATCAATAACAGCACAATAATTGTGGGAGAACTCAACACGGCTTTGTCAGCACTTGATAGGTCAATCAGATTGAAACCCAGCAAAAATATACTAGACCTGAAAAGAGAAATGGATGAAAGAGACCTAGTAGATATATATAGGACACTCCACCCCCAGAAACCTGATACACATTCGTCACCAATGTATATGAGTCATTCTCCAGGATAGACTACATGCTGACACATAAAATATACCTCCATTATATCAAAAGGATAGAATTTTTGCAGGCTAACTTCGCTGACCACAAGGCTCTGAAATTATATGTGAACTATAAAGGGACACAGAAGGAAAATTTTAACAGGTGGAAATTAAACAGACTAATACAGAACAACCCATGGGTCCGAGATGAAATCAAAGAGGAAATCAAAACTTTCCTGGAAACAAATGACAATATCAGAACCTATGGGACACAGAAAAAGCAATCCTGGGAGGAAAATTTATAGCTTAAAGAAGGAAGAAGGGACATACCTGAATAGCTTAATTATGCAGATCATAGAATTAGAAAGTGCTCAACAAAAGGACCCAAAAATAGGGAGACAGAAGGAAATAACAAAGCTGAGAGCAAAAATCAACGAAGTGGAAACCCAAAAAACAATCTGAAAGACCAACGAAAGCAGAAGTTGGTTCTTTGAAAAAATAAACAAGATTGATAGACCATTGACAAAACTCACAAAGAGAGAGAGAAACTTGATAACTCGTATTAGAAATGAAAAGGGGGAGATCACTACCGATATTGCAGAGATTCAAAGGGTAATCAGAAACTACTTTGAGGAAATCTAAAAAAACTCAAAAAATGGCAACCTGGAAGAAATGGATAAATTCTTCAACTCCTATCACCTTCCACTGTTGAATAAAGAGAATGTAGCATATCTAAACACCCCCATCACTATTGATGAAATTAAAACAGTAATCAAATGTATGAACAAAAGCAAAAGCCCAGGCCCAAATGGATTTACTAATGAATTCTTTCAGACCTTTCAAGAGGAACTACTACCAATCCTGGCAAGACTCTTTCATGAAATCCAAAAACAGGAACATTTCCAAATAGCTTTTATGAAGCCAACATCACCTTGATACCTAAACCAGACAGAGATGCTACCAAAAAAAATTACAGACCAATATCCCTGATGAACACAGATGCAAAGAACCTCAACAAAATCCTGCTAAATAGGATTCAATGCCTCATTAAGAAGATCAAGCTCCCATACGATCCAGCTATACCACTCCTAGGAATATACCCTAGGAGCACAAAAATACAATAAAAAAAATTCCTTCCCTACACCTATATTCATCGCAGCACTATTTACCAAAGCAAGACTCTGAAAACAACCAAATGTCCTTCAACAGATGAATGGCTAAAGAAACTGTGGTACATATACACAATGGAATATTATGCAGCTGTCAGAAGAGATGAAGTCATTAAATGTTCCTATACATGGATGTACATGGCATCTATTATGCTGAGTGAAATAAGTCAGAGAGAGAGAGGGAGAAATGCAGGATGGTCTCACTCATCTATGGGTTTTAAGAAAAATGAAAGACATTCTTGCAATAATAATTTTCAAGCACAAAAGAGAAAAGAGCTGGAAGTTCCAGCTCACCACATGATGCTCATCACAAGTGATGAGTTTAGTTAGAGAAATAACTACATTCTGAACTGTCCTAATAATGAGAATGTATGAGGGACATTAAAAGCCTGTCTATAGTACAGGTGGGGGTTGGGTGGGTAGGAGGCAGATTTGGAGCATTGGTGATGGGAATGTTGCACTGGTGGTGTTCTTTACATGACTGAAACCCAAACACAATCATGTTTGTAATCAAGGTGTTTAAATAATTAAAATATATTATTAAAAAAAAGATCATCCACTATAATCAAGTAGGTTTCAATCCAGGAATGCAAGGATGGTTTAACATCCATATATCAGCATAATACAAAACATCAACACCAAGAAAAATAAAAATCACATGATCATATCAATAGACGCAGAGAAAGCATTTGATAAGGTTCAACACCCATTCTTGATCAAAACTCTCAGCAAGATGGGAATGGAAGGGACCTTTCTCTATCTAGTAAAAGTCATCTACCAAAAGACAATGGCAAATATTATCCTCAATGGAGAAAAACTAAAAGCCTTTCCTCTAAATTCTGGTACAAGACAAGGCTGTCAGCTCTCACCACTCCTCTTCAACGTAGTACTGGAAGTGTTTGTTATCGCGATCAGGCAAAAAAAAAGTATCAAGGGAAATCAGATAGGAAAGGAGAAGTCAAGCTCTCACTGTTTGCAGATGTCATGCTACTCTACTTAGAAAACTCTAAAGACTCTACCAAAAAGCTTATAGAAACAATAGACTCACATAGCATGGTGGAAGGCTAAAAAATTAACACACAGAAATTAATGGCCTTTTTATACACAAATAATGATAGGGAAGAGATGGACGTCAAGAAGGCAATCCCATTCACATTAGTGCCACACAGACTCAAATATCTTGGAGTCAACTTGACCAAAAACGTGAAGGACCTATACAAAGAAAACTATAAAGCCCTGCTCCAAGAAATAAGAGAGGACACATGGAAATGGAAACACATACCCTGCTCATGGATTGGCAGGATTAACATCATTAAAATGGCAATACTCCCAAAGCACTAATGCAATCCCTCTCAAGATACCCATGACGTTCTTCAAAGAAGTAGATTAAACACTGTAGAAATTCATTTGGAACAATAAACACCCTCAAATAGCTAATGTAATCATTGGGAAAAAGTATATGGGAGGCATAACTTTCCCCAACTTTAAACTGTCTTACAAAGCAATATTTATGAAGACTGCAAGACACTGCAATAAAGATAGATCCTAAGATCTGTGGAATAAGCTTGAATACTCAGAGAATGTTTCCCAGACATACAATCACTTAATTTTTGATAAAGGTGCAAGAAATCCTAAATGGAGCAAAGAAAGACTCTTCAACAAGTGGTGTTGAGCTTCATATTGTAAGCTGGTCCTTCCAGTCCTCATCTCTATTGTTTCTGGGCATTATTACATTAATGTATTTTATTTTTTTAAAAAACATACATGAGTGAAACTATTCTCTGTCTATCTCTCTCACTCTGACTTCTGGTATTAAGCAACAATCCACGTTAGGGAGAGGTGATAAGAAGGGCCATACAGCATGAGTCAGCAGTAGTGTTATATTTTCTTGCCAGGGACAAGGTGTGGGTTTGAGTGGATGCCCCTTCACATGGGTGCTGGGTACTGGCTTGTTGAGGTAGGAGTTTGGTCTTGATGCATACTGGATTAAGAACTGATGGTAAAGAGTTTTAATAAAGTGGGAAATCGGGATAGGTTGGGGGTGAGGGATAGTCGGATTTCTGAAGGGGGTTAAGGGGGGATAGTATATGGGAGGGCTATATACACTACATGTATGGGTTGTTTACAATTTAGGTTTGACTCTCAAGGAGGAGTCCTATCTCTGTGTGCTCTTGCTCACATATAAACATATAGAAGTTAGCTTAGATATATCTTAAGATAAAGAGGTGGGGAGAGCAAGAGATAAGCTGAGTACAGAAAAATAGGTAAATGTAGTACATGTAAGGTAAAGAAACTTTTGGATACATATAGGTTTCACATCTCAAGTACTAAACACTGTGTTAGTGGGGTCTATCTATATAGTATATATATATATATACAGTATTATCTGCAACACCTTATATATCAATTGTCCTTTCCTAAAGAGGAGATAACAGTGTGGTTTTTATTTGACATGGACTAAATTGATGATAATGAGGAGGAAAAGGTAGAAGAAGAGAGAGAAAAATGTAGTGAGAAAAGAGGAGAAAAGAGCAAGGGAATGTTAGTTTGCTTGAACGTGTTCAATGAGTAGGTCCTGTAGTATTAGTCTGTGGGTCACAGTTGCTACTTCAGTGGTTTGGCTGGTCACATGTGTGTACCCCACTATTTATCGCAGCGTTCAGTATAATAGTCAAGATTTGGAACCAAGCTCAATGTCCAATAACTGATGAGTGTATCATGAAGATGTGGTATCTATACACAATGGAATACATCAGTTAGAAATGATATAATCGGGCCCGGGAGATAGCATGGAGGTAAGGCGTTTGCCTTTCATGCAAAAGGTCATCAGTTCAAATCCCGGTGCCCCATATGGTCCCCTGTGCCTGCCAGGAGCGATTTATGAGCATGGAGCCAGGAGTAACCCCTGAGCACTGCCGGGTGTGACCCAAAAACAAAACAAAACAAACAAAAAAAGAAATGATATAATCATAGACTTTGCAGCAACATGAATGGATCTAGAAAATATTGTGTTAAATGTTACTCCAGAAGATAAAAGATAAACACAGAATGATAGCACTATTCTGAAGTACCTAGAATATACACCATATATAGAACCAATACCCCATGATCAAATAACAGGGTTTAACAGAATAGAAACTCCAAACACAGTGATAATCAATATATATTGGTGAGCAGTGCCCAAAGCAAATGGAAGAGGAATGATACAAAGCCTCGACTACACATTATACCATAAAGAAACCAGCAACAGCAGAAAAAGCAGTGTAGAGAACAGATATGTAATCAGCCTTTTATTACAAAGGCCCATAATAATTTACTAGGGATCTTATAAAGGATTACAGGTAAAGAATACAATGGTAAGTCACTGACTGGCATTTCAAAACAATATGTTTTAATGCCTTAATTTTACTATAATTAAAATAACCTCTCAGCTTTTCTGTCCACAGTGATTCTTGGATACAAAGGGTGGACAACCTAAGGTAACACGTTGATGCTCAGTCACACTAGATACCATACTCATCTTGCATTATGAAAATGACTTGATGAAACTCTTTAACATACCCATTATCTCTAGGTTATACCCTCTTTTAGGACCTGAAGCATGTTATCAGCCAGTCCAATGAAGCAGCAACTGTGATCCACAGATTTATACTACAGGGCCTACTCATTGAACATGTTCATTCCCTTGCTCTTTTCTCATCTTTTCTTGTTACTTCTCTTTTTTCTTTTCTCCCTCTTCTTCTTCTACCTTTTCTTCCTCATTATCATGAATTTAATCCATGTCAAATAAACATTTCTTGGATTTTTTTTTACTTTATTGAACATAATATATAGAACATTTAGCTATGAAGAATTCAGGCTTAGAAATGCTGTGGTGCATCTCTCTAATTGTAGGACAAACTCTTCTTTTCTTTTTAAATACATTTTATTGTGACCAAAGTGCATTGCAAATCTTTCACAGTAATATTTAAGTACATAGTGACAGTGGATGAGGGGCATTCCCACCACAAGTGTTGTCCTCCCTCCACCCCTGTTCCCAGCATGCATTCAATATCTCCCTCCTTTACCCCCCCCAGAATACTAGTGTAACTGGTCTCCACTTTACAGCTTGTTGTAGATTGGATATCTATTCTGTTTCATTGACTTTGGGTTTGGTGTTCAAGTTTGATCATTTTTATTTCCACTATATGCTCATGGACAAACTCTTAAGAAAACTTGTATTTCTTGCACCTAAATCAATTTATTTAGTATTTATTTATTTATTTATTTTAAATAATTTTTGTGACCAAAAGTGAATACAAAATCTTTCAGAGTAATATTTAAGGTACATAGTGACAATGAATCAGGACCATTCCCATCACCAGTGTTGTTCTCCCTCCACCTCTTTTCCTAATATGTGTTCCATATCTCCCTCATTTGCCCCCTAGAGTGCTAGTGTAGCTATTCCCCTCTGTGTTTACCTTGTTGTAGATAGGGTATCAATTCTGTTGACTTTGGATTTGGTGTTTACATTTGATCATTCTTTATTTCCACTCAATGTTCATATGGCTGTTTGGTCCTGGTACCATTCATTTTTATTTTCCCTCTCAATTTATGAGGCAGAACAAGATGATTTAAGTTGTGTGGTTCTGTTAAAGAAGACAAAGAAGAAGAGGAAGAAGAAGGAGAAGAAGAAGAAGAAGAAGAAGAAGAAGAAGAAGAACATAAAAAAAACAACAAACAACAGTTAAAAAGTAACTACCAAAACAAGAAAAAGTAACCAGCAAAAATAACAACAACAACAACAACAAACCAACTATTAACCACAAGAGTGAAAAAGAAGGAAAATAAGAAGAAAAAAAGAGAAAAATAAATAAAAAAGGAAGAAGTGCTGGTGTGGTAATCCACACTGTAGTAAATTGTCATATTAATCTATTTTATTCTTGTCTTTTAAACTTTTTGTTGCTTTTCTTTAAATAGGTTAAGCAAATGTTTCCAGTAGTGTTAGTGTTAATGTTTTGGTGCTGGAATTATAATACATTGAGTAGGGTCTTTGTTTTGCACATGACAATCCATGTTTGATTCCTGAACAGATGTGATCCCCAAACACCACTGAACGGGGCCCCCAAACAAAACAAAGCAAAGTTCTAGTTGTTGCAGGTATTGTACTTACACCACAGTACCCAAGATCCTCCACTTATTCCTTGTCACCTCTAATTCACTTTTTATTCCCCTGTCATAATGCCCTTCTTCCACTGCTCAATAACTAGTTTTGTAATCCAAGGCCTATGGTTTATTATTTATAAATTATGTAGTTGCCATATGGATGGTGTCATGTTCTGTGAAACAAGCAAACATAAATAACAGTAAATTTCAATTATCTCTTATAAAAGCCAAAATAAGAAAGTATACGATATCGAGCATTTTTGTGATAGCCAAATTTGATCTACTACAGGCCCAATACAGTTAAATCTTCTTGTTTATATAGAATGTGCATGCATGTGCATTTGTGTGTGTGTGTGCACTCAAGGACATGAGAGGGTTACACCTGTCTTACTGCTATATCATCAGCATGGAGTAGTTGTAGTAGATCAAACCAACTACAATATTTACTATCTTTCTCTTTATAGGAAACATTAGGTAAATTCTATACTTCTACATTTAATTAAGCAAAGATTAGAGAAGTCATTTATTGTGTACATTAAAGTAACAAACTCCAACTTTATCATATTGGTTTTTTGTAATATTTTTTATTGTGACCAAAATGAATTACAAATCTTTCACAGTAACAGTAATATTTAAAGTACATGATGACAATAAATCAGGACCATTTCCACCACCAGTATTGTCCTCCCTCCACCCCTATTCCCTGCATGTTTTTAAACAAAATTTTATTAAAAATGTGTAAATTCAGCACAGCAAAGATATTAACAGCAATAATAAAAATTTCAACCGGCCCACCAGCTATATGCTTCAGCCATTGCTGGGTGGAAACTCAGTCCCACTGCTGACACTGGTAAACTAAGAAAGAAGCGACATCCCCATAAACCACCATCACCACACCATTGTGGAGCCTTTCTTACAGGGTAGGGAAGCAGGGGAACTAAAGGAGAGTTTAAACTAAGAAGGGGTGCAAATATCCCCTTTCTCCGCCAGATGTGCACCTCAGTCATTATGGAAACTTGGTCCCACTGCTAACACTGGTAAGGTGAGATGGGAGCAACACCCACATAGAGCCTTTACCTCACAAGCGACTGTCACCCTAACCTAGAGAAACCAGCTGCCTGCCTCTCAAAAGTTCCACCATTCCTGACCAGGAGAAAATAGGAGGATCTATATGCACAAATTCTGGCCATAATCCTGCTGCACTACAAACCCCACTGACACTTTATACTACACAGCTCTAGGCAGAGCAGGCCAACTTCTATCTCGCTTAGAATATTATATATTAATATATCTGATATATTAATATATATATTCCTACACAGGTAGTAGGCAAGACTCACAAAGGAAAAAGGAAAATTACTCAAATAAATATATCACAAATGAAAGGGGAGAAATTGCAACAGAATCTCAAAAAATCCAAGACATCATGAGGGCTTATTATATATCAATTACAGAATCCTAAACCCAATTGTAACAACAACCCTACACAATATGATAGCACAACAACCCTCTCTGTCATAATCTCCTTAAATGTCAATGGGCTAAACTCACTCATTAAAAGACACAGAGGTATCTGCTGCCTGGAGGAAACACACCTACAAGTACAGGATAGCCACAGGCTTAGAATGAAATGATGGAAATCAATTATTCAAGCCACTGGAAAACAAACAAAAAGCTAGTACAGCCATACTTATATCAGAAAAAATTACATTCAACCTCAAGAATGTGCTCAGAGACAAAGAGGGATACTACTGATTGATCAGGGGAACATTAGAACAAGAAGTGCTAACTCTGATCAATATTTATGCTCCAAATGTAAAACCAGAAAAATATGTAAGCCACTTGCTCACAAATAAACAAGGTAACATATAAAGAAATATAGAGAAACATATGGAAGGAAATGTGATAGTAGTAGGAGACTTCAACACAACATTATCACCACTAGACAGATTCACTAGACAGAAAACTAGCAAAACATAATGAGAAACTAAATGAGAAACTAGAAGAACTAGGACTTATAGACTTATACAGGGCCTTCCATCCTCAAAGTGGAATACACATTCTTCTCAGTGCACATGGAACATTTTCTATAATAGACCATGCCTAAGGATATAAATCTAACTTGCACAAAGTCACAAATAAAATAATTATAAGAAGCACCCTATCAGATCACAATGCAACAGAGATCAAGAATGACTGTTAAAAGAAGGTGTGGAGAAAATCAAACAACTGAGGATTAAACAAAATTCTGCTCAACAACAGCTGGATCAAGAGGAAATCAAGGAAGAAATAAAAAGATTCCTTGAGATGAATAATAATGAAAAAACAAATTGTCAAAATCTATGGGACACAGCAAAGTAATTAGGGTGAAACTCACAGCAATACAGGCCTACATTAAGAAAGAGGAAAATGACAACATCAGCAGCTTAAAGGGCACCTTTAGGATCTGGAAAAACAGCAAAAAGAAATTCAAACACAGGTAGTAGACAAGAAATAATCAAAACCAGAGCAGAAAGAAACAATATAGAAACAACAACAACACAACAACAAAAATACAAAAGTCAATTAGACCATGAGCTGGTATTTTAAAAAAATAAAAAAGATAGACAAACCACTGGCAAGACTCATAAAAAAAAGGGAAAATTACCCAAATAAATACATCACAAATGAAAGGGTAGAAATTACAACAGAACCTCAAAAACTACAAGACATCATGAGGGCTTATTATAAAAAACTCTACTCAGTTAAGTTAGAGAACCCAGAAGAAATCAACGTATTTCTGGAAAAATATATCCTGAGACTTAATAAGTAGGATTTAGAAAGCCTAAACAGGCCAATCACATCTAAGAAAAATTAAAACAGTAATTCAGAAACTCCCCAAGCACGAAATTCCAGGACCAAATGGTTTTACAGGTGAATTCTATCAAACATTCTGAGAATGACTACTATTGTTCCTCGGGCTCTTCTAAAACATCAAATAGACAGGAATGCTCACAAAACAGACCAATTTCACTAATGAACATGGATGCAAAAATTGTCAACAAAATCTTAGCACACAGAATTCCACAATACATCACAAAAATTATACACCATCATCAAGTGGGTTTCATTCCAGGGATGCAAGAATGATTTAGCATATGCAAATCGATCAACATCATACACAACAGCAGCAATAAGAAAGACAAAACCTCATGATCAGATCAATCGATGCAAAGAAGGCATTCAACACCAATTTATCGAACACCCATTTATGATAAAAAACACTCAGCAAAATAGGGTTGGAAGGAATCTTTAGTTACAGCTGTCTGTAAAAAGCCCACAGCCAACATTATCTTTAATAGTGAAAAAATGGAAAGCAGCATTTCTACTAAGATCAGGTACTAGGAAAGGTTGTCCACTGTCTCCACTCTTATTCAACATAGTTTTAGAAGTCCTAACGTAACAATCAGACAAGAGAAGGAAATCAAAGGAATCAAATAGGGAAAAAGGAAGTCAAACTATCTCTTTTTACAGATGATGTGATGACATACATAGAAAATCCGAACATAATAAAACTCCTAGAAACAATAAAGCAATACAGCAAAGTAGTTGGCTACAAAGTTAATACACAAAAGAGTAGCATTACTCTACACCAGTGGTTGGCAACCTTTTTTTTTCAACTGAGCCAAATCTCGCCAAAACCACGATTGAAATTTATTTTGAGAGCCACAATTTTTTTGTATTTTTTTGTTTTTTGTTTTTGTTTTTGTTTGTTTTTGGCTGCGTTCAGGTGTTACTCCTGACTGTATGCTCATAAATCGCACCTGGCAGGCTCATGGGATGCTGGGATTCGAATCACCAACCTTCTGCATGAGAGGCAAACGCCTTACCTCCAAGCTATCTCTCTGGCCCCAAGAGGCACATTTTTAAAATCGAAAATACATAGGATGGTACACTGATTTTAGTTTCAATAAGTGTTTGTTGAGAATATTCTGCATGCAAGTATCCACATAGGTCAGGAGGATACAAATAGCACAACTAATAAAACAAAAACATTCGAATGATATTATTTATTGATAACGTTAAATTCCATAAAATTTGCCTTAGAATGTAGAGAAAATTACATCCTGACAATGACTGACAAAGTCACAAACACTAATGTGAACATTGGCCTTGCATTTCCTTGGAAAGTTTGAGTAAGTCAGGTTTGTATGTTTTTGTTTTTAATTTTAGGCGCAATTCCAGGTTCTCATCGATGAAACGGTTTCTCAATTTACTCTTAATGAGATTCATGTTTGAAAATGATCATTCGAATAAATATGTAGACCCGAACAAGGAAAGAACAGCAAACACTAGCGTTTTTAGTTGATTATGAGTCAGGAATACTATTCCAAGTGTTAAAAATCAAAATATCTTCCTTCTCTAGGTCTTTCAAAGGAGACCACTTGTGCTGTGAACTAAGTTCACATTTGTGTTTCTCCAATCTTTCTAAATTAGCACAAAGACATTCAAATTTCGAGCTCCACAGTTCTTTGTTTTTTAAATCTAGATATTGCATTTCAAAGTTGCCAATGTCGATATTAAAGGGAGAAAAATTTAATTCCGTTACAGTGGCAACCAGAGGTTTTTAACAAAGGCCAACGTCGCTTTGCTGTTTCTGAAATCCTGAAACCTCTTGAGAAAAGCTTCCCTTATATTTAAAAGTGCTGTTTTAAAATAGATAATGTCAATATCAGAATTATTTTCTTGGCAATTTTTCAACAGGCTTGGAAGGTGAATCAAAGTTTCTCTGCCAAAAATCTTGAACAAAAACAGATAATTTGTTTTCAAACGAAATAACTTATTCTAACATAAAAAAATTGTGTTTCCTTTCCCCTGTAGTTTATGATAAAGTTGATTTAGATGTAAAGTAACATCCACCATGAAATACAATTTTTGAATTCACTGACCATTTGTTAATTCTGGATAGTGAACACCCTTCTCGAGGAAAAATGCCTTTATTTCTTATAATAATTAAGCAAAATGTTTCAAAACGTTTCCTCTTGATAACCAAAATGTGCTGAAAATTTGAAACCCTACAATATG
>PVKC010032818.1:0-14132 GCA_004027635.1 Crocidura indochinensis
TCAATGGCAGGTGCTACAAGACACAGGTTATTCGACACACGTTAAGAATGATCTGTCTTCTCATAAATTCACCTTGCCTTTCTTTCTAGGGGTCTTTAAAAATTGCTTTGTTAAGGAGGACCTTTAACAAAAGGCAAAGAGGCCCTGGATGTTGCTTTGAAGTTTGTTCGTTCATTCATTCATTCTTTCTTTCTTTCTTTCTTTCTTTCTTTCTTTCTTTCTTTTGTCTTTCTTCTTTTCTTCCTTCCTTTTTTCTTTCTTTTGTTCTTTCTTTCTGTCTTCCTCCTTCCTGCTTTCGTTCTTTTATTTCTTCTTTCTTTCTTTTTTCTTCTTTTTACCTTTTTTTGTGGTAAAGCACAGATAACCTAATGTTTACCATTATTTTAACTGTACAATTAAATGACATTAATTGCCTTCACAAATCTATTCCCAAAATGTGTTTGTGTCCCACACAGAAAAGCTAACCTCAGGAAACAGTAACTCCACATTATTCCTCCTCAGCCTCTGACAACCGTCCATCTGTTTTCTGTATCTATGAGTTTTAGGGTTTTCTGTTTTGTTTTTACAATATACCTTTTTTTCTAGTTTTGTTCTTTACCTTGTCTTCAAACTTCCCCAGTTTCATGAGATACCTTCCCCACCCTCAACCCCCACACTATTACTCAAGGCTTGGTCCCAATCTTCTTTTCCAAAATACAGGTTTGTATAGTATCCTTGGACTTTAATATAGTTTACTATTTGTCAAAAATAGCAAGAGTCACCAGTGATAATGAGACTAAGAGAAAAAAGTAAATTCTAGGAGACAGCAAGAATTTGGCTATGTTACTAAGACAGAAATACAGGGTTTGTGTATTAGATTAAGCAAAGACAATGACCTGAAAATAGTCACTCTGGAATCAGTTATTTTGAAGTCGCTGTCAGTTGATGGAGGCTGTAATTTTTCCTGTCAATCATGATAATGCTCCTTCACAATGCATTGTTCCCTGCAGGGAGAACTCATGTGTCAACTTGCCTTATTTGTCTGTGCCAGACTCCTTCCTTGTGATTTTTTTTCAAAGTTTATTTATTTGTTTTTAAAGGATAAAATACGATGTTTTTTAGTATCACAAAATTGTGCACTCATCTCTACTCCATAATCCTCAGAACTTTTCCTCATTTCCAAACAGAAGCCCATGCTCATTAGCAGGCACCCATTCTCTCCTCCTCCAAGTTCCTGGCAACTACTGTGTTATAGACTGTCTCTGTAGATTAGTCTGTTCCGGACATTTATTATTAAAGGAACTGTGCAATACATAGCATTTGCGTCTGGATTCTCAGCATCATATTTTCAATGGCTGTAGCCATTGTACAGTGAGTAACACTTTGCAGGCCACCAAGTTGAGTTTGATCCCAGACCACAGATGGTTTCCTGAGCCCTATCAAGAGTCCCAGAGCACAGAAATAAACCCCAAACACCACCAAATAAAGCCACAAAACAAGCCAACAAACAAAACAAACAAACAAAATAGAGAGTCAAAGAAACACCTATTTTCAAGATTTAGCAATACGGTAGCATCTTTCAATATTCCTGACTTTGTTTCTATCTGGCCTGACCAGTTCTTTGATCCTCGTTAAGTGTCCTTCAACTGAATTCAATTCTACCTTTAGCTCATAGGATTCTGCTTCAGATCCCTCAGATGCAGGAGTCAGTCTCACAAGATTGCCCATTCCCACCTCAGATACCAGTCATAACTCTACATTTCTTTTTTTGTTTGTTTGTTTTGTTTTTGGGTCACACCCGGCAGTGCTCAGGGATTACTCCTGGCTATACCCTCAGAAATCTCTCCTGGCAGGCTCAAGTGACCATATGGGATGCCGGGACTTGAACCACCATCCTTCTGTATGCAAGGCAAACGCCCTACCTTCATGCTATCTCTCCAGCCCCATAAATGTACATTTCTATGCAGTCAACTACTATATGTCTACTACATGATTTCTTCTCGCTCTCTTCTGTAATTTCAACTCACTAAACTCAAAGTATTTTATGGAATCAGAAAGACAACATGTCATGTTCCCTACACACAGTCAACTCTACTTCCAACCCCATCACTAAATATGGTTCTCTGAGCACCGCCAGGAGTGACACTTGCGCATAAAGCCAGGAGTAAGACTTGATCATAGCCTGGCATGGCCCAACAATAGCACCCCCTCCAAAAGAAAGCACATTACCTAATATTACAGGATTAACAGGAAGTTTCCCAGTCAGGAATAGCAAATGGAAGAGGTATGGGGGAGAAAACATGGAGAAGGGATGCACAGAGTTTCCAAGATCCTTAGATGCCCTGAAGTCCCAGCTCCCCAGTGTGTTCACTTAGACTGCACCCCAAAGCCTCTTGTTGTGTCTGAGTGTGGAGGGGATGATATCTAGAGGTTTGATGGTAAAGGAAAGCCTGATTCCTATATTCAAATTTTAATAGTCCATTTTATTAAAAAATTTTAATTAAATATGTTGTGTATGTGTGTGAGGTGTTTGGCCATACCTCACTGCACTCAGGACTTACTCATGGCTCACTTCTGGCAGGGCTCAGGGGACCATATGAGGTGCTGGGGATCTAACCCAGTTCAGTGGCATACAAGGCCAGACCTTTACTCAATGCCCCCATAAACCTTTTAACGAGGGGGCTTTTGGTACTGTGAAGGAAGATCAGCTTTCTGCTCCCACTGTCAGGGAAACCTGGTTTCTGGTCCTGCTTTTAGCATATCTGTGTCATCTATCAGCCTGACATGTTTGTGTACTAGATCACCTTGTCATATGGGACCCCTGCTTCTCGTCCTAGCCACAGGTTCCTAGGGCAAACCATCTCCCAGCCCAGGGTTGAGCTCATAAGAAAGGTTACCACAATCCTGAGTTCAGACTTCGAAGGAGACTCTCCTGTGCTGGAACTGGTACAAATACATTCTTTTTTTTGGTTTTGTTCTTAGAGTGTGTGTCTTTGTCTCTTCTCTTTGCCAGGTGATTCCACAACATGATTATGTAGATATGGTTGATTAAATCAGCTATAAGTGACTGAACTTGATCTCCTGCCCTTCTTTCCTTCTCAGAGTTTTTTGGGGAGTTGCTTAAAGTTCCAACTTTCTAATCATGGTTTGGTCTTTTTAATACTCAGCTCTCACCCTGAGCCTATCTAACCCCCATTCCACACCTTGAGTCATCTCATTAGTCTAAACTCCAATATGATTGCAAGGGACTTATTATTAATGACCAGGACCACATAGAGGAAATCCCACAGTTTTTAAGATCTTTATGACAGGAACCAGGGACAGAGATCAAATATATTTTTTTTCTTTTTTTGTTTGTTTGGTTTTTTTTTTTTTTTTGGTTTTTGGGCCACATCCGGCGGTGCTTAGGGGGTTATTCCTGGCTGTCTGCTCAGAAACAGCTCCTGGCAGGCACGGGGGACCATATGGGACACCGGGATTTGAACCAATCACCTTAGGCTCTGGATCGGCTGCTTGCAAGGCAAACACCACTGTGCTATCTCTCCGGGCCCCTTTTTTTGTTTGTTTTTTGGGTCATACTGAGTTGTGCTTAGGGATCACGGAAGGCGGGGGAGTTGGGGGCCATATGGAGGTGTTAGGAAATGAACCCAGGTTGGCTGCATGAAAGACAAGTGCTTCACCCACTGAACTCCCAAATGTATATCTGACTATATATATATCCTAAATATATCTCTGGCTCCCAAATGTTTATTTCTTATCCTATCATAGCAACTCGTTCCTTTTTGTATCAGGATTATTTTTCATTTGTTGATTATAGTTGCTTTCAGCTTTATTTTATTGTGAGGAATAAAGTGCTCTGAACTTTGGGGTACAATTTTTATATGGACATGTATTTTCTCCTAGATAAATATGTAGGAATGGAATTGCTGGATCAAGTGATACTATATATTTTAACTCTGTGGAACCACAAAATTCCCAATTATTTTTTTTCAAATACTAATACTTTTTTTTTGGGGGGGGGACATACCCATTTGACGCTCAGGGGTTTCTCCAGGCTGTGCGCTCAGAAATTGCTCCTGGCTTGGAGGACCACAAGGGACACCTGGGAATAACCATGATCCATCCTAGGCTAGCGCTTGCAAGGCAGATAGACGCCTTACCTCTAGCGCCACCACTCTAACCCCCAAATATTAATACTTTAAATTTTTTTCACATTTAGTTTTTCCAAAAGACCACTGTTTTCTACAAAAGGAACTCAGATTTGTGATGATGTAATTAAAATAATGCACTATTTTATCCTGAGAAGTAGTAGCAAGGATTTTGGTGGGGGGTTTTGGTGAGTTTTTGTTTGTTTGTTTTCTGGGGGAGGTTGTCTGTTTTTTTGATGATGGTGGTATGGTTCTGGCCATGTAACCTGAGGCTTCTCACACCCAAAATCTCACTATTAGCCAATCAGGAAATCTGTGAATTGTTTTCTTTGCTTTTCTTACTTTGCACACTGGGGAAATTCAAGCAACTATTGGTGTGTGTATGTTGTGGAGGACTGGACAGAGCATGGTGATTGGCAGGTTGTAGCCTAAGAGTGAGTGGAACTTTTTTTCTCCATTTTTTGGGTTAAGTGTAGCATATTTGGTGGTGCTCAGGGACAACTTGGGGTATTTGGGATCTAACTAGGGTCAGCTTTGTGCAAGGCAAATGCCCTACCCACTATACTATCTATTGCTCCATTGCCAAGAGTATGTGGAAATAGAAAGAGTGATTTACCCAATCCTAGTCAAGCGCTTACACAAATTCTCAGAGAATATTTATCAATTTATAAATTATCCAATTTATATCATACCCATGAACAGGCAGTGATTTGGATGTCTCTTTTTCTTAACTTTTCAGCTGAACACAACTCTTGATTGATAAAGACATCCTTATCCCCATGGGGTTGTTAGAACTTATTTAGTTGCAAGTGACAGAAAACTAACTTATGCAAAAACAACTAACAAGTGCAGGAGGAATTTATTGGCTATAAATGCAAGAGTCCCTAAACCTCAGGTAAGGCAGGGGTCAGGATCATCACATTGTTCTTCCTCACTGTCTCCCTGGGTGTATTTATTGACTCATTCTGGATTAACTTTATTCTCAGTAAGATTATTTCCACCTGGCAGTAAGATGTCCCTTGGCAATTTCTTTGCTTCTTATTATCTCTTTGACAGAAATGCTAGAAAGCAAGACACTGTCAGGAGCTGGCTAGAATCAACTGTCATCCTGTTGTTGATAATTGTGGGTTTGCCATCAGACTCAGCGCATTCCTATTGGATGGAAATTCTGGGGATGTCTTCAGGTTTCTGACAGCCATCCATGACAATCGAGTCCTCAATTTCTCTGTGCACTACAGCTTCCTCTAAAAACTCTTGGCCTCACGTTCAGCGAGGAAGTGCTACATCCCATTGTTGTATAGGGACTTGGGCTAATGTCACCTGTAGAATGACTGAAAATTACAATGTGTAAAACTCAACTATAAATAACTTTCTAAATAACAATGCTCTAAATAAAAAAGTAAAAAAGAAATTTAAGGTGTGTTGATGCCTTTCTTTTTATAGGTTTTAAAATACTTTTTTTTTTTTTTTTTTTTTTTTGGTTTTTGGTTCACACCCAGTAGTGCTCAGGGGTTTGAACCTCTTGGCTATCGCTCAGAAATCTCTCCTGGCTTGGGGAACTATATGGGTCGCAGGGGATTGAACCAAGATCTGTCCTGGATCAGTCACGTGAAAGACAAACGCCCTACCCCTGCCCTATTGCTCCAGCCCCTTAAAATAAAGTTTTTAATTGAATCATCATAAGATACACAGTTACAAGTTGTTCATGATTGAGTTTTAGTCATACAAGGTCCAACACCTATGCCAGTGCCCTTTCTACCACTCTCTACCAAGTATCTGCTCTATTTGCATCTTTGTTTTGTTGGGCAAACATTTCCAAAAGAGCACCTCCAGAGACAGTAAGGCTGACTCACTAGAATAGAGGGTCTGGGTTCCCGAGCATGGAACCTGAGCTCTTTCTTCAGTTCACTTCAACACTTGCACAGATTTTCTGATATTGAGAAATGGATCCCTGAAATGATAAAACTAGGATGCCCTTGCAAACACAACTCAGCTGAAGGACAAGATTGGAAAGTTTTCTACTTCCTCTATTCATTGGTAGAAAGTTGGTTTGGGAAATTTATAAAAGCACCCAAGCATCTGCATTTTCTCTTTGAATCTTTATTAAGACACCATGATTTACAAAGTTGTCCATCATAGAGTTGTTTCAGGCATATAATGTTCTAACACTGATCCCACCACCAGCTCTCCCTTCCCTCCACCAATATCCTCAGATTCCTTTCCAGGACCAGCCAGCCCCTGTGGCAAGCATATAATAAATTTATTTTAGATTACTTGCTCTAAAAAAATAACTTAGAGAAATGGTAATGGATTTATCATTAAAAAATCAATAAATGTCAACTGTCAATTTGTAATGATTGAGTGCTAAGTGATTTCAACCAATATAAGTAAGAAGTTAATTCATTATTGAAAATGTATAAAACTGGGGTCGGGCGGTGGCACTGGAGATAAGGTGCCTGCGCTAACCTAGGACGGACCACGGTTCGATCCCCCGGTTCCCCCATATGGTCCCCCGTGCCTGCCAGGAGCGACGTCTGAGCGAATAGCCAGGAGTAACCCCTGAGCGTCACCGGGTGTGGCCCAAGAACCAAAAAAAAAAAAAAAAAAGAAAAAAAGAAAAAAAAAAGAAAATGTAGAAAACCCTTAGCAAGTTAGGAGAAACTTATAGAGGGCTAATATGTGCACCGTTATGAGTGTTATACTCAGTGCCACACATTGGTAAATTAGTCCAGTCCTCAAAGCCTTTATAAGCCCGAGATGGGAAAAGACACAGAGGACTGGAGACTGGCTCATCTCACACTATCACATTTTAGCAAAAACTTACAAAAGTTCATCAAATCTGAATTAAAAAAACTGTTATGATATTCCTGTGAGATAAAGAGTTAAAAAGTTGTTGATAGTTGAGTTTCAGTCATACCATGTTCCAGCACTCATCTCTTCACCAGTGTTTATTTCCTGCCACAAGTTTCTGCAAGTTTAGATTTAAACCTAGCCAATACTGTAGAAGTATATTTGTAAAGGGAGAAGATACAATTTTAATACTTTGTTAGCATAATAAAAATATTTTATATATTGTGCTCGCTTTGGCAGCACATATACTAAAATTGGAACGATACAGAGAAGATTAGCATGGCCCCTGCGCAAGGATGACACGCAAATCCGTGAAGCGTTCCGTACTTTTTTAAAAATATATATTTCATGTATTAAATCATACATATTGTTTAAAATGTGTGTTAGGTTTTAGCTTATTTTACCCAAAACAAAGATCATCCCTGGTTTCCTTGTATCTGTTTGTTTACAACTTGGTTTCACCCAAAACAGATACCATTCCTGGTTCCTTTGTATTTATTTGTTTACAACTTAGTTTTACCCCAAAACAGAGATTGTCTTACATGTAAACTTGGGTGGGATTGACTCAGAATAGCCTTGAGCTATCTGATCTTGCTGTCTTACTGCCCCACCTGGGAATGGTCTCTACTCAACAAAAAAATAAAGTTCTGGTAGGCAGATCTCTTTTGATATGAGATAGAAGATTGCCAGACTATATGTTTTCAGACACATATATATACATATTCACATATATAGTCACATATAGCCTTTGGATTATTTCATGTGCAACCCTTCTTTAGAATCATTCGCCTAGGGTTGGAGATATGTTGCATGGGGTGATTTTTTTTTTTTTTTTTTTTTTTTGGTTTTTGGGTCACACCCGGCAGCGCTCAGGGGCCACTCCTGGCTCCATGCTCAGAAATTGCTCCTGGCAGGCACGGGGGACCACATGGGGCACCGGGATTTGAACCGATGACCTTTTACATGAAAGGCAAACGCCTTACCTCCATGCTATCTCCCGGGCCCGCATGGGGTGATTTTACAATTAGATATAACTATACATTATATTAATTTTATATATGTTAACTGTATATATACAGCTATCTATCACATGTTATAAATTAAAATATGCATATTGTTTCTTCATTTGTATTTGTAGTAAATTGGGACCTACAAATGTTAATAACAGACCTGTTTCTCTTTTTCCTTTTTTTGCTGCCTCAGCTAAGCTCTTGTCTCAGACATTCTCCTAAAAAAGAACAGTGTTGGGGCCCGGGAGATAGCATGGAGGTAAGGCGTTTGCCTTTCGTGCACAAGACCATCGGTTCGAAGCCCGGTGCCCCATATGGTCCCCCGTGCCTGCCAGGAGCAATTTCTGAGCATGGAGCCAGGAGTAATCCCTGAGCACTGCCGGGTGTGACCCAAAAACCAAAAAAAAAAAAAAGAACAGTGTTGAAGACCCTAAGTTTATCCACTGAAGTCTTAGATTTGTATCTGCTTATCCCTTCCATATTAGGGCAATCACCGACAAATCCAAATTCTAGGCAAAGACTGGGAAAGGGATTCAAGTGATCAGTGTATTAAGTCTCATTTGGAAAAGATAGTTGTTGTGAAAAGTAAGAAAATATATGAATGTGGGTTAAGACGAGAAAACTAAAAAAAACTAAAAAAAAAAAAAAAGACGAGAAAACTTCAGCAGCAAGAAATGAAGGCATGATAGTCATCATGCACAAAACAAATAGAAGAACTCATCTGATGAACTTTACAGTCACTGTCAAACCACATATCTAGGAGGTGAAACTTATTACAGCTACTTAAAGATGAGAAAATTGAGAAACAAATAAGGCAAGTATTTACGGTATGTGTGAGTTATGTTCCAATTTTTTTAAGTCAAGTATCAAGTTTTAATACAGACCCATTACATCATGCAGGGCTAGGCACAACCAAAAAATGCAAGTCCCCTTGTTGGAGTGTTTTGATACATTTCGAGATGATGACAGTGAAGTGTTAGTCCAAACTGGAGTCCTCCTCAGCTTGCAATCTAAGGGGTGATGAAAGCTTCACCCCTATGAATTTAAGGCAGGTAGAATCAGTCACAGATCTCTAGTCTCAGTTTTCAGTTGGATATGTGAATGTTTCAAGTGGATTCATCCAACTGGGAAAATAATTTCCTGGAGTTTCTCTGTTTTGTGTCTTGAGACATTTGTTTCATTATTTTACCCCACTGTCATCATTCAGGGTTGGAAACACTTGGGCCAGCTTTCCTATCAGCAGTCAGTCCCTTCAGGACGCTCATTCATTGCTACTGGGAGAGCAAACTGGTCTAGTAGTTTTAGAAGAAAATATAGATGATCGTCAAAAAAACAAAAGAAAAAGAATATGATCTGCAATTCTGCTTCTGGGAATATATCCTAACCGACCCAAAACAGAATCCATCAAAGATATCCTCACATCTATGTTCACTGCACCACTACTCAATAGTAGCCAAAATCTGAAAATAACCTGTTGTATATGTAAACATTTCTTGAGATTATTATGTTACTGACCCTACCCTGATCTGTGATTGTGCCCTACCCTAGGGTGTGACCTGGCATTCTGCCCCCACCTTAGGGTGGTACCTGATTCTGCTTCTACCATTGGGTGGTACCTGATTCTGGGGAATAAAAGCAAGTATCTGTGGAAGATAGGGGCTTTTTTCTTCCTGGCCTATTCCTAGGCCATTTGGGGCTTCGGCCTCTTCACGGAATAAAGAGCTGTTTTCTTCGGAAGCCTGGCTGCCTGTTGGCTTTCTTCCCGCCGCATTCGCCTCAGAACCGCTGGTTGAGCAGGGTGGCAGACGCGTGCTCCGAGCTGGAGGAGAAAGACCTCATTCTCCATCCCTCCATCAGTCAACCTCTTCAGGGGCTGGTTTGCAACAATAACCCAAGTGTCTAAGAACAGAACAAATGAGGCCGGAGAGATAGCATGGAGGTAAGGTGTTTGCCTTGCATGCAGAAGGATGTCAGTTCAAGTTCCGGCATCCTATATGGTCCCCCTAGCCTGCCAGGAGAGAGCGAACCGCGTAGAGCATAGAGGAGCATAGAGTCAGGAGTAACCCCTGACCACTGCCGAATGTGACCCAAAAACAAAACAAAACAAAAAAGAACAAGTGAATAAAGGGGCTAATGGTACACAATGGAATACTGCACAGCAGTTAGTCATGAAATTTGCTGATGCATGGATGTGCCTGGACAGTATAATGTTGAGATATAAAGAAGCACAGTAGCAGAAAATACCTAAAGACAATAGAGATTATGGCCAAGAGGACTGGTCCATGATAGGAAGCCTGCTGCAAAGAGCAGGGTAGGGCAGTTAGGTCAGATAAGGGACCACTATGTCAGTAATAGTGAGAAATGATCACTCTGGTCAAGAACTGGATACTGAAAGGGGTAAAGTACTATGCATGATATCCTTTCAGTAATAGTATTGCAAATCTAAAAGGGAAAAAAGAAAAGTGCCATAGGGACAGGCTGGGAGTGAAGGACAGAAATTTGGGACAGCAATATAAGGAAGTTGACAGTGGGGTGAAGTGCTCAAACATTGTACAACTGGAAGATTATGGACAACTTTATAGCTTCAATAATAAAAAAGTTTTAAAGGAAAAGTTATAAAATTTTAAAGGAAAAATAACATTATTGTAAATCACAGTACTTCAATAAAAATGGTAAAAAAAAAAAAAAGATGTCCTTTCATACTATGATGGCAAACCAGATTTGTGGGGCCTAAAGCCTAATTGTGGGGTGGAGGGGTAGACTTTAATTAAAAGGATACAAAATCACAAATAAAAATTAGGCTTTGAAAAGGAACCCAGCAAGTGAAGCCTTGAGACTTAGGCTTCACTCATTCCCTTTGGTTAATCTTTCTCTTCCTCCACCTGAGTGCCCAATCTTATCTTCTTTCAGCTACTCAAGGACTTAGTGCCTTTGATCATCCTTTCCTTGTCCTGGGCCTTTAATCTCACTCCATTTTTATCATTCCCAAACTCTGACTCCATGGCTTCTCAAGTGCCTCTCCTGTCTCTACTTTCTTTCGAGTCAAGTTCTATTGGCATTCAATAAATATTTATTGAATTAATGACTACCTGAGAACAGCCCCTCCCCAGGGAATTAGGAAACACATGGATTTCAGTAGGGCTCTGTCTGAAATGAGAATGAATGCACCATGGACAAATATAATCATGAGGAAAATAGTTTCCCAATAAGAAGGAAAGTTCTGGCTATGAAAAGGTTAGATTTGGCTTGTTCGTTAATTAGTTAGCTCTTTTAAGGTCTTAATTGTTCAATTGCATACAGGGCCATTGCCTTAAAAATATTCTTTGGTGAGGGATAGTGATTTTGAACAGAATCCCTAATTTTTAACATAATGTTTCTAAAAAGCAAAACCATTACTCTATGAGACAGAACTGGGCTGGGCTGGGCTGGGGCATATAGCTTAGGAGCAGAGCACTTGCCTCACATGTATGAGGTCCTGGTTCTGATCCCCATTATTGGCATCATCATCACCATCATCATAATCATCACACACACACATAAAGAAAATTAAAGGAAAAACATTGGGTTGGAGAGATTGTACATAAGTTAAGGAGTTGCCCATGGTCAACACTAGCGTTGAATCCTTGGAGTGGTATATAGTCACTGGAGCACCCCCTGAACACAGAGTCAGGAACAGCCCCTTAAAATCTCTGAATGTAGCCCCAAACCATACACCCTCCCCCCAAAAAGAATAAGACTCCAAAACTTCTGTGGATTCGGGGAAAGATAGCTGGAAAGTAAATGTATTCCCCAATGCAAACCTTGAGAGATTATTAATATGTTCATTCATCTGACAAATGTTTATAAATGCCTTGATAAGACATTATATACGTGTCTCTTCATGGTGTATACATTTTAGTGAGGAAAGGTAGATATTAAAAAGAAAAAAGTATACAATATATTAGTGTCAAACTGATATGATTAAAAGTCAATGAAGGGTTATGTGCTGAAGAGAGGTGTGGTTCTGACTTCCATCTGGATGATCACAGCACATTTAGAATGTGCTAAATGTGAAAAAAATCAGTGAATGAATAAATGAAAGAAAAAGAGCAAGAAAAATAGTTGAGCTAGTAGAAAATTTATTCATTTGGAAAGCAAGAAGAGAGGATTCGGGGTGATCTCAAAGAGAAGTGTATCTCCTGATTCATTCTCCCACTTTGTTCCAGACGGAAAGACCCAGTAGGGTGGCTGTATTGCTGCAAACCCTCAAAGGACTGGTGCCTCTCCAGAAGGGCCAGAAAGACAGCAGCAGATTGCTGGTGACACTGGGTGAAGACCTGGAGCTGCATCTTTGTCAGTAGAAACCTGACCCTTTCAGGTTTAAACAGACAATGACAGCGAGGCCAGGGAATGTGAAGGAAATCTGCCAAGTTTACAGTCTCTCTCTCTAAGCCCAGGCAACCTTTGAGAGAGTCGTTTAGCCATACAATTTGCAGAAATGACACGGAGCAGAGGGGACAATGAGCGTTTCTCATTGGTACCGCATACAGATTTTGACAAACTGCATTGCTAAATTTGACTGTGTTTGAACCGTGAGAAAGCAAGACTTAGCCATAAACAGAAGAAAAGATATAATTGTGGGGTTTAGAATTTAAAGAGCTCCAAAATGATTCCTCTAGATAAATTTATCTCTGCTAATCATTGTTTACCTCTACTGTTTTCTTTGATTATGGTTTTTTTTGGGGGGGGAATGAAAGTACATTTTTTTTCTTGATCATATAAATAACCAATATATATACCAGGTTAAAAATTCAAGCAGAATAAAAGGGTATATACACTGCAACAAAATAATACAGACAAGTAAAGTCTCAGTAACATAAACAATAAATTCTTCATAAAGTTATATTTATATTTAACTCTATTCCAATAATAATGCTATCCAAAACTTTTAGAACTAAAAAAAAATAATACTAACATAAATGGTTACTAGTACATGTGCAAAAATAGTTACGATATTTTTGAAAAAGAAATATGACAGGTTTCAAATAGCCCTGGAAGATTAAAATTTTAGGGAAAATAAAACAACAATATACAAAGTTTGGTAGTGTCATGGGTTCAGAATTAGGTGCGAATATACATGGGTATTGAGAACAGAATTGAATATATATTGGAGAGGGGGGGCAGGAGTAGTAGCACAGTGGTAGGCATTTGTTTTGTACATGGCTGAGCCAGGACATGGGTTTGGTGTCTTGGCATCCCATGTGGTCCCCTGTATCTGCCAGGAGGATTTCTGAGCGCAAAGTCAGAAGTAACCCCTGAGCACCGCCACCGGGTGTGACCCAAAAAAACAAAACAAAACAAGATAAATAAATAAATAAATAAGATAAATGTGTTTCCATGGATGAAACCCAAAGTCTCATGGCTACAAAAGGACTCTTAACTCTGAGCCAAATCCTGGGACCCAATAAAACACATTAAACATTAAACACATTAAACATTAAAACAAACATTAAACACATTAAAATTTGTTTGTTTGTTTGTTTGTTTGTTTTGGGGCCACGCCCAGTGGCTCTCAGGGCTTACTCCTGGCTCTGTGCTCAAAAATTGCTCCTAGTAGTCTCAGGGGACCATATGGCAAACACCCTACGTGCTGTGCTATCTCTATAGCCCCAGATTAAAATTTTAAATTCTGGACAGCCTAGCATTACTTAGAATTTCTCTAGACTACCACAACAGTGATCTGCCCTTGAACAGAACAGTCCAAAGTAGATTTGAAAAGTCCTTTCTGGGGCCGGAGAAATAGCATGGAGGTAAGGCGTTTGCCTTTCATGTGGAAGGATGGTGGTTCGAATCCCGCATCCCATATGGTCCCCCGAGCCTGCCAGGAACGATTTCTGAGAGTAGAGCCAAGAATAACCCCTGAATGCTGCCAGGTGTGACCCAAAAACCAAAAAAAAGAAAAGTCCTTTCAGAAATCATCTAGGTGCAGGCACACCTGTACCCACATAGATAATGGCACACCCAACTAATACAAAATTCTCAAAGTACAGTTTGCAAGTTACATTATAGAAGAAAATGATTTCCCAATATGTGGTGTCATATTTACCGACCTCCCCTTTCCAAATGGGAATATCTGCATTTTTTCCCCTTGCCTTCCATGGTTATG
>PVKC010032819.1:0-14161 GCA_004027635.1 Crocidura indochinensis
AGGAAGGAAGGAAGGAAGGAAGGAAGGAAGGAAGGAAGGAAGGAAGAAAGAGGCAGTACACATGTTTTTTCTTGAGTGCATAGTGCCTGAGCCCATCTACCACACAACTCCCTTTCTGAGATGTGTCCTTTGATACTTTTACTCTGAGATATATACTCAGGCGGTCTTCACCTTGGAGAAGCCTGTGGTTTATTGACTGAATTACTCTCTTTATCCTCCCCGAAAAAGAAAAAGAGAGACTGATTACACTGCATTTAATGTCAGTACAAATGTTCTGAAGTTGGAAAACTACTCAGGATTCATTAGTATGATGTTGCAAGTTTATTGTCTCATAGAATTGTCTGTAAACAGAGGTTACCACATTTGGTGATTGTTCTGCATACTAGTCTGCCATGACATACATAAACTTTCAGGGGAACTCGGCCCACCAGATGTATCCTCAGATTTTCCTGGTTGAGAGAACTGAAATAACCCCCACGGGGTTCCTCAAAAGTCCAGCTGTGGATGCCATTTTCCCCTGCATAAATGTTTGAGGAATTTCCGAAGAGATACTTGGCTTTACATTTTCGGTCATTATTTGGCTATCTCTCCTTTGTAAAAATGAGGCAAAAATTGGCTTCAATCTAAATCTTTTTAGAAATCGCAGCACCAAAGGTTATTAAGGGAACCCCTTTTCTGGATAATATTAACATTAAATCAAAAGACAATATTTTTTCTCTTTTGTCCTGGCAGTCTCGGTGTCTGGTAATCAAGGGCATAACCAGAATGCAGATCCTGTACTATTGACCCTTTTCGAAAAGGGTAACTCACCTTAGGGAATTTTGCCCCTTCCTTGACCTCTGAAACAATAGAGTTCACCTTGGTGGGAAACAGGATCCTAATTTTTTCTACTTCTTAGTTTCCCGTTTTTGGCATTTGAGGTTGGTTGTTAAAAAGCTGCCCTGAGTGTGACCTTCCTTTTGCAACTCAGAATTAACTTTGCTTTGTCATTGTAAACATCCTTCTCTACACCTGTGACTGGCTTACCCCTATAAAAGCCCATTTGGAAAATAAACTTGTCGCACTTCTGCCAGAAGATGTGTTGACCTCACAAACTCTGTGTGGTTTCATTATTTTATATTACATATCTCGACACCCGTGAAACCCACTCTCCCTAAAGTGGATTCATCGAATTCTCACTAATGGCTGTAGGACAGAAGCCATCTACAGCACTAGTCTGAAAATGGAACTACAGATACTGAATATTACTTTCACAGAGCTAAATTTAAACTGCCCATGACATGAGACGAGGTATAAACATGTAGTAATATCCCAAATTCATGAAAATGAATTTGTAAATAACAATCAATGCATTTCTTATCTCTAATATTTCTAAATAGATTAATGCACTATGCCTGTCTAAAGTACCAATAAAATCTAAGAATTTTAACATACACTCAAAAATATTACATAAATTTAACATCCTACTTAAAGGCAATAATTTAACCATTTTCAGACTGAATACAAAAAGACTTATAAAGTGAAACTTCTAATTTGCATCAAACTTATTATATGATCGGTACTTATGCAAAAATTACTATGTAATTTAATTATATATGAAGAGTAACCTTCATTTTTATTGTATGGTTATATAATAGAATATATTTTTAATTACAAAGGTAATTCTAAAAGCCTTTAGAACAATAAGTACTTATTAAGTAGTTAACATGTTATTCAGTAACCACTTTCACTAAGTTTATATTAAATCTGCCACTTTTACATATATAAGTTGAAAAAATAAATGATGAAAGTAATTACTAAAGTTATACCATATTCCACATCTCTTACAAGTGATTTTCATTCTATTATAATCTATGATACTTCAATAAAATTGATTACATTAAATTAATGCACAACAGTATATCTTTTGCACATATCTACAACTAAGCAGCAAAAGAAAAATTATTGAATAGAGGCCGGGAGGTGGCACTGGAGGTAAGGTGCCTGCCTTGCCTGTGCTAACCTAGGACGGACCTCGGTTCCATCCCCCAACTTCCCATATGATCCCCCAAGTCAGGAGCGACTTCTGAGCGCAGAGCCAGGAGTAACCCCTGAGTGTCACTGGGTGTGGCCCAAAAACCAAAAAAAAAGTTATTGAATAGAAACAAAATTTATATTATGGTTTTCCTTCATTTTTAAAATGTAAAAATATCAAGGTATTTATAAATTTATAGGTTAAACTCTTGAAAATTAAAACAATTAAATCATTTTGTAAAAATGAAAATAAAGCTTATTGTAAAATCTAAGTTTTTTAGTTCAACATATCTAAAACAAAAAATGTAAGTTACAAAATAAGAGAATATTAAAAAGTAGGGGAAGTCTATTTATTAATAGACCTACTAAATTATCTACATACAAAGTTTTATATAAAATGTCAATAGAGTATTGAGGTATTTCTCTATGAATCAACAGTCCAATGAGAAATACATTGATAGTCATAAATGGATCAACATAGGCTTAGAACACCACTTTCTCCCTTTTTGTCAAAATGATTTTTCTTAGATATAATTAAAGTGAGCTAGGGAACAAGTAATCGTTTTATGCATTTTGTTGTTTAAAAAATTACTAGAGATGATAGACTAATTTTAAAGAATGATCATGACAAATATGCTAAATAGTTTGCCACAGCATAAAATATGAGACAGTACATAAATTTGTCTTTTTAGTTGAAGTGACTTAGACAAATAAATCACAGTTCTTGTTTTTAGTTTTCTCATTTGTAAGATGAAAGATAGAATTGTGTCACTATTTCTATTTTTTGTAGAGACATTTAAGATAAAAAAGTGCATAAGGTAAAAGAAGACGTAATACCTCAATTATGTAAATGTGATAGTTATTTAGAAGACTGGGTAACTAATATAAGGCACTTTAAAAAGAGAGAGGTTAAGTTGTGTAATTACCATTTTCATCTTAGTGATATATAAGAAGTCTAATCCTTATGTTTTTTAAGTTACCTCTGTGCAGTTTCATATAGGAACTACATTTTAATTTCTAAGTAACATCTATAAAATTACTTTATTTATTGTGTATAATGATTTTATAGTAAGCTGGTTTAAAAAGTATATTTGGGAGATGCTTCTAAATTTCCATAAAAGTTAACTGTTTCTGAATGTTGGACTTAGTAATCTTCCATTTTAAACAACTCCTTAGATGTTTCCATTACAGGTAATTCACAAACTACACTTGATAAGCAGTTGCTTCCAGAATATGGAAATTCTGTATGTGTGTTTAAGCAAGAGGAAGAGAGAGAGAGAGGAAGAGAGAGACAGAGGTGTGTGTGTATGTGTGCGTGAGAGAGAGAGAAAGAGAGAGGAGAGAGAGAGAGAGAGAGAGAGAAGTGTTGGGTATCCAATTCAGTGCTTAATGCAAATTAAATATGTACCACTCAGTGATAGGGCTAGCCCCACATAGGTGAATTTTAGGAGAAAACTAAGATACCATAGAATCTTCCAAGAATCCAACATTATGATAATATGTATATTTTATCGAAGTTTCAATGAATATATGTTGCATCTAGCTGAGATGCTGTAATTTTTAATTGGATGATTTTTACTAGAGTACCTCTCCAAAATGCTAAATATTATATATATATATATATATATATATATGATAATTTGAATTTATACAAGGTAGAAAGCTGGTAACTATCACTGATAAAAGTGTTAGTTTTCAACAAGAGTTAAAATTATTTCGGGGCGGGGGGGATTTTTCTGTTTTTGCTGTTGTTTTTGGGCCACACCTAGCGGTGCTCAGGGGTTTGTCCTGGCTCTGCATTCATAAATTGTTCCTGTTGACCCGGGGGACTATATGAGATGCCAGGAATCAAACCCGGATCTGTCCTGGCTCTGTCAATACTGCTATGGTATTGACCTGGTCCCATAGAGTTAAAATTCTTAAGAGACATAGTCATGAAATTCCAACTAGATTTAAAATTCTAAAGGGAGATTTGTAAGATCAAGAAGAAATAGTGATTGAACTCTAGGGACTAAGAAAAATGTAAATTGAGTTCTGTAAAAAAAAAAAGAGAGAGACAAAGTCAAAGAATTTTAAGATCATCAGATAAATTCCACAAATCTTTGTATAATTCATTCTTTAGAAATCATAGAGGAAGGTTTTCTATTGATAGTTCTGTAAATCTCCTATTCTGTCTTCACATTTAATTGACTTCAGCTTTAAATTGATCTGCTTAGCATACAGTCATCAGCTTTATACCTGAAAGCATCTAATCACCCTCTGTGTAATCCAGATCCTGTAATAAATCAATGAGCAGAAGTGATTCATGGCTTCCTTCAAGTTACCAAAAGTCTGTGATCCATTTCAGTATAAACATCAAGGTTCTAGCTATTTTTGCTTGCCTGCCATATGGGAAAATAGTCATTCTATTCTGATCATATTTTAAAATTGATTTTAGGGGCCGGCGAGGTGGCGCTAGAGGTAAGGTGTCTGCCTTGCAAGCACCAGCCAAAGAAGGACCAGGGTTCCATCCCCCGGTGTCCCATATGGTCCCCCCAAGTCAGGAACAATTTCTGAGCACTTAGCCAGGAGTCACCACTGAGCATCAAATGGGTGTGGCCCGAAAAACCAATAACATTGATTTTAAAGGCAAAAAGTGAACTTGGAACCCAAGTTTTGAATCTGTGAGATATACCTTCTCTTTGTATTGTCAGAAAATTGAACTTTATTATTTTATCTGATAGTGTCCTTTATATCATTGGCATTTTGAGTTAATGTATGACAGTAAATTTCATCGTAAAATGCATTCCAGTATTATGTAAATTTATTTTCTGAATAAATAAGTACTTATTTTGTAAGTGTGCTCAACTGCACTATGTATTTCAAATATGTGTAAAGTTTTATAGACAAAAATTAGCAATAAACTCAAACCTCAACATCTAATAATAACCTATACTTTAGATTTCGCTGGTACTAATAATTTGGCCATGGTGGAAGCAGTCAATTACCATTTATAAAACTGATTGGCTATTGGAACTACACTTGATTGGAAAAGAAGTATATATACTTCATGAAAATTCTAAAAGAGGAAAAAATAAAATTTTCCATATTTAGCTATCAACAAATTTCTACATTTTAATGTTACTACAAGGAGTAAGATTTTATGTAAATGGAATGACTTATTATAAATCATGGTAATATATCTTTAAATATAACTATCTAGAAAAATAGTAAAAATATGTCACAATTAGTTATAAATGGTAGTACTGAGTTGTATTTTAAGCCCATTATAATTATTCCTTTCAGTGCTGTCAAAAAAGAATCATCACTTACTAACAAAACAAAACAGAATTTAGGAAATTTTGAATAATTTTTGCATTTAATCATCATCAGTGAGAGGCAGAAAAAAGACACTTTGGTTTATTTAGAATCTAGAAAATAAACCAACTGAAAAATATAGCAGTCACAATTCTCAATCCAACAGTAACATACATCTTAGCATTTTGGAAACAGATATTAATATTATAAAAGAACAAAGGCTTAAACAACACACTATCTCCTAATCATTTATGTACAACTTAGAAATGGTACTCTTGCAGTTCAATTTTCTCATATGTAAAATAATATAAAATAATCTAACTGAAGAGTACATAATAAATATTAGCTTCCTTCCTTCAATATAGAATTTAATACTGGGTTTATAGAAGGTATATAGACATGGAGTAAACAATTATTTTTCCATCACAGTATTGCCCACTATATTAATAATTAAACAGAAAGATCTTTCAAAAACCCTTGAATCTAAAATATTGAAACCTATTACACAAACATCTAATGATAATAATTTTAAAAGATTATGGTCATGCAATTATGGTTAATATTAATTTTGGTCATCTTAATTACTAAGAAAAAATTCCCCCAGTTCAACCCTGGTGTCTCTAATACTAATTATCAAGGGATTATTTGATTTTAATATTGAATATATTTTAACCAAAGAACTCTTGGCTTAAGAACAATTTGAATGAATATTAACAATGTATTTGTATTCAGTTTCTAATTCCAAAGACATGGCATAGTTTTAGTATAATCAAAGCATTAATCATCATATGAACTCAGTCATTTTGAATAGATTAAGTGATGTTGGTCCTACCACTTTATTACAAAACCAAATAATTTACCCATAACATGTTCCAACCTCATTTTAATTTTTCATTAATTTCTTAGTATTTTACCTTTGCTCATTTAAAATATTAAATTCTCAATCATCTTTTCTTCTTAACTGATCACTAAACTATTTTTAATATTTCCATATTTCTCCCTTTTATTTAAATCCATGATTACAAAATTGTTCATGATTAAGTTTTAATCTTACAATGTACACCATCGTCATCCATGAATATTTCTTACCAAGAATGCAAATCCTCAATTATTTTTTGCTACTTAATTGAGCACTAAACTACTTTCTCTAATCTTTCATAGTAGAAATGATATTTTATGCTTATTTAATTTTCATTGAACTTTTAAAATATCAAAGCATGTATCATATTTTGAGGTGAATGCTACGACTAGCTGTCATTTCAAGATAGTATAGTTTAGATCAGAGCTTCTTTAACTTTTTCTACTAGAAACCCCTTTTATCCAAAGAAACACAGCTCAGGCAAACACTATCAGAAACCCCTTAATGGTTGGTTTTTTAATTAATTTTTAGTTATTGTATGCATGTTAAGAAGTAATTTCTGTAGCCTAATTTTATCTACCCCCCCCCTCCATAAGTAGAAGGGTATAACAAAACAAAACAGGGAACCGGTATGTCTCAACGGGATAAAAACCTGAGCTAAGAGGCTGGAGAGATAACACAGTGGTAGCGCTTGCCTAGCAAGCAGCTGACCCAATACCAATGGTAGTTCTAATCCCGGAATCCCATATAGACCCCCGTGCCTACCAGGAGCGATTTCTGAGCAGAGAGCCAGGAGTAACCCGAGTGCCGCCGGGTGTGGCCCCAAACCAAACCAAAAACAAATCCTGAGCTACTGGGGCAATAGATTTGTAATCTAGAGATTCTTAGAGGAATCTGGAAAAGGTGTCTGGAAATTAATGCAAAAGAATGCAGGTATTTTGGAGCTAGGTATGGGGTTGCAGCTCTTCATATACAATTCAATAATATTTGTTCTGCTGTTAATAAATCATTTAAAAACAAAATTGGAAACTATGTATTTTATAACAATATTGTTTATCATATTTTAGATAATAATCTTGTTTAAATTTTGTGAATTTTATATAGATAACCACACTTCAATGAATTTTTTTAGTTACACTAAGATGTAGTGTGGGTTAAATGTATTATATAACTAATAAAATTGTAAAATATTAGTGAGAATGATGTTACTTAATTATATCCTATATTAAGATAAATACAGTACATTTATAGTAAAAATAAATGATTAAGTTTGGTCTTTTATTTAATTTCAAGGATTTGTGCAAGGCAAAGCTGTTTATTCAAATCTACATAACTCCACAAAAGAAATCTTTTAGAGGAAGGCCTATTATTGTTTACAATAATATCTATCTTCTCAGTCTACATATTTTTAATTCTTTTTACTTTGCTATGAATTTAATCAATATATTTTTTGCACTTTTTTCCATTTCCTTAATAAGTATCTTAACTTAAAGTCTTGAATATTCACAATGAATTAGTCATTATGGGAGTCTCTTGTTAGCATTGCTGGTTTGTATGCATTTTAAAAAATATATTTGTACTTAACATAAATCTATGCTTCAACTTTCATTTTCTATGTCCCTAGTGAGGAGACCGGTAGTATTGTCTACTAGGAGATTTTTTTGGTCTTAACGATAGCAAAGAGTTTCCTAACTCCCAAAAGTGTATGATATTGACTAAAATTCTCATCCACATAAGGCTTTGGAAATCCAATGATCTTGTCCCTTATTTATTCTTTGTAGGTAGAATATAACCTTTGAAATCAATCACACAGTATGGATGACATTAACACTGTCTGCCAACAAGTCTCTTGAGTCTTCTTTCCACAGTTCTATTTTTATTTCCACATTGGGGACACTTTCTTAGTATGGGGAAAGCATAGCTAGAATGTAACTCCAGGTTATCAAAGCAGGTGCTAAGAACAACTTTATTCTGTGGATAAATATAAAAGGGCCAGTCCTTATTGCCCAGTAAAAAAAAAAATTAAATTAAAACCTTATCTAGATGATTTATTGCTGAACCAATAAATCAGGGAAGACAAATGTAGAAAAAAATATTTTTGGTTTTTTTTCTTGGGGGGTGGGGTCACACCAGACTGAGCTCAGGGGTTACTCCTGACTCTACACTCAGAAATTGCTCCTGGCAATTTGGGATGCAGGGATTTGAGCAGTTGTCCTTCTTCATGCAAGGCAAATGCCCTACCTCCATGCTATCTCTCCTGCCCCTAAATGTAAATATTTTGAGGTGAATACAAAATAGAGATGAAACAATAGTAGGAAAAAAGAAGTATGGGCAAAAAGGAAAGATATTATTTCTTAGATGTAGGAACATTGAGCTAGTTAAATTGCTGGGGACTGAAAATTAAACAACACTGTTCCAGCAAAATTCTGTCAAAAAACAAAACAAAACAAAACAAAAACATACCAACCAGGAGACAGAACCATAGTACAGTGTGTAGGGTTTCCCTTGCATACAGCCGGCCAGTGTTCTATCTCCAGCATTCCATATGGTTCCTAGAACCCTCCAGGAGTGATTTCTGAACTCTTAGCCAGGAAATAACTCCTGATCACTGCCAGTGAATCCCCAAAACTAACAAAAACAAAACAAAAACGAAAACCATATTAACCTAAAATTACATGTTTTTTTGACAAAATAAAAACACTTGTTTTTATATTAAACATGATTTCTCCTCTCATAGTGGAGGTAATGTAATACTGTTAAATACGAATCAGTGAATGACTTACTGAAGTCAGTGAAATCAGGACCAAGGGGAAACTAGTCAGTTTACAGAAAAAAGAAACTATTCAAATTGATCCCACACTAGTGATGATCAACTATTATTCCATTCATGCTTTGTTCTTATAGCTTATAATCATGGTGTTATGTGTCATACTTGTAAGAAACTAAGTCCTTAAATGCTTATTTGTGAATATGACTATAAGAAACAGTTCAATGTTTTAGCAGTCCATTAATAATAACTAAAAATGGAAGTGATGGCTTTGTAACTGAATCTCAAATGTGTTTTAAACTATGACAAGAATTATTCTACATAATCTTATACACTGTAGATTCAGGAATAGCACCAGTTAGTTACATTTCCCAAAGCATCTATAATCATTATTATTGTTGTTGTTGTTGTTGTGATAATTCTATATTGAGCTGAGGGATCTTTAGATCTTTTGAAGAAACGTTTAAGTGATACTATTGAAAGTTGACTTTTGGGGGGGGTGTTCCTAGACCATACCTAGTGGCTCTCTGTGAGTACTCCTGGCTCTATGCTCAGAAGTCACTCCTGTAAAGTTAGGGGGGCCATATGAGTTAGTGGTGATAAAATCTGGGTCTGCCACATGCAAGGCAAATGCCCTACCTGCTGTGTAATCTTCCCGGCTCAAAGAGTTGACTATATTTTTTCTGAGTAACTCTCAGATAACCACCTCATAATTTGTAATACATAATTCCACATATTATTTCAAGAAAATGGAAGATTGGTCATAATAGGTTAGTATACTTGAGAGAAAATGCAGGTAGTGAAACTGTTACTATAATACTATTAGGGGTATAATAAGAGCACTGAGCATTATAACTGATAAGCTTACATGCATCACAATTTAAATCAAATGTAAGAAAAAATATAGTGGTTAGTAGTATCCTTATAATTTACTTAAATAGACAGTCCCTAATCTAAATATATAGGGCATTATTTTTATCTAATGAATAAAGTATCAGTGAGGAAGAAACAATGTAATAGCAGTTGGCTTTAGATTAAAATATATTTTCATCATTTTCTCATTGTACCTCTACTTTATAAAGGAGAAAGATTGCAATATTTATTATAAGAAAACTCTCATACAAAAATTAATGCCTCTTGAGTCTAATTCCCCATAATCATAATTATTCTAAGTAATCTAGTTAATAAGATCACCACTTAATATAGTCAGACATCATAAATCTAAAATGTGGAGTAAGATACTGAAGGCTACAGATTTATTCTTATCGACAATGATATCAAATCATTATAAGTGTACAACTTTTGTATGTTCACCAGGTGTAGCTGTCACCATAGTCTAATTTCAGAATATTTCTATTACCTTAAAAGAAAACTCATTACCCAATTCCTAACCTATTTTCTATCACTTAATGGTAGATTCTTAAAATATGTGGCCTTCTGTACTGTTTTCTCTCACATGATTTAAGATTTTCAATGTTCATTCTATTGGAACAAGTCACAGTGCTTCATTTCTTTTTATGATTTAGTAATATACACTTGTGTGATTATAGCAAATTTTCTTCATTCTTCTGTTGATGAGCATTTGAATTTTTCCATATTGGTGCCATTATGAATAATGCTGCTATGAACATTCATGTAAAAGGTTTAGCAGAAATGTATGTTTTCAATTCTTTAGGCTTTGAATTGCTAATTTAATTTTATAGTAATTCTTTCTTTTACATTTGAGAAACTGCCAAACTCTTTTCCTCAGTGGCTGCATCACTTTACATTCCTGCTGGCAATATAGGATAATTCCAATTTCTCTTCATTCTTGCCTACACATTTTTTATTATAGCACCCTAATGAGAATGAAATGTTATTTTATTATATTAGATGTGCATTTATCAAATAACTAATGATGTTGGGAAGCTCTTACTGTACTTATTGGTCATTTGTGTACAATTTATTGCTAAAATGCCTCTTTGAAACATTCTGCCCATGTAAGGTTATATGTCTTTTTTATTGTATACATAGTGTCTGTTATATATTCTGCATGTTGTGCTCATCAAATATATAATTTGCAGATATTTTATGTTTCAATGTGTTGTCTTTTTAATTACTTGTTAGTATCTTTTGACACAGAGATACTTTAAAGCTTATTAAAGTACAATTTACTTATTTCTCTGGTACTTTATGTTTTGGAGTAGAGCAAAAAAGCTAATAAAATCTTATGCAAATAAAATAATTATTTTCTTATGAGTATTATAGATTTGGATGCTTGGTTTTGGGGTCTCCTAGAAGTGATTATTTGGGTACTTGGTTTTGGGGTCACCTAGCAGTAATTACGGCTTACTCTTTGCTCTGCAATAAGACCACACTTGTGGGCTTGCACTATTATATGGAGTACTGGGAAATGATCTTGGATCAGCCACAGCAAAACACATAGGTCAGCCTTAACCAAGACAAACCTGTTGTACTATCACTCTGGAGGCCAGATTTGAGTATTTGTCATTTGACTTTATGTTTGTACTACTTGAAGTGGGAATACAGCTTTATTGTTTTGCATGTATCAAATTGTCTTAATTGTGATTTTTTAAAAAAAATGTTATTAGTAAAATTTGATACTTAGACTGGTTCTGTAACCAAATACTAACATGAAGTAGTTTGAACAATTGGAAAAATTTTATTGAACATTTTTGAAATAATCATCTTTTGAAACAATTATAAAATAGAAAATTTTAAGGAAAAGAGAAATTCAAATGAGTGATACAATATTTTGTTTACCTACATAAACAAAATAATGAAAAATGAAATACTGAAGAATGAAATAAACATTTTAAATGATCAATCACCTCCTACTTGTGATCTACCTTTCTGTGTGAATCTTGCCTCATGCAGACATCACTGGGCCTAATTTCAAATCAAAATTGGAGCCCCTTCTGGTGAGATCCCAGCAACTTGACCTGTATTGTATAAAGGGACCCACATAACACCTCCTGAATATGTCACCACTCATGTGCTCATACCTTAGATCTACTCAACAAATTACACACCACTCAGAATTATTCTTCCTCTCTTTTGATAAAAAACAAACAGAGAAAAAAGAGAACAAACCTGGCCAGATCCTTCAATACTTCCAGGAAACGTAACTAGATTCACCAAGAACATGAGAAATCCAGTGAGGAAAACATACAGAAGACCAATAAACAAAATTTTGCTCAATAAACAAAACAGTATCATCAAAGACAAACAAAACCAGCAAGTCTTCAGTGTCCTTAGTGACACTATGATAAGGACTTTCAACAAGCTTAAAGAAACAATGGAAAAGGTAATCAGCAAAATATTAGAAAATATAATAGCTGAATTGAAAAACTACAATAAAAATAGACAGAAATGAAAAACATGGTAGGTGGGATTAAAAGCTTTACCATCTGACAATTTAAGAATAAAATTCATATTTTCAAAAAAATCAATAGAAGCTCAGAATAGCAGAATAACAGAAGATGAGAATAAGATGAAGGAAATTCAAATAAAGAAATTTACTAGAAAGTATTAGAAGGTGAAAAAATAGTCTGAAAAGAAACTGTTACATACACAGAATGATAGAATAAGTTCAAGAAGAACAATGTAGGAATCATCTGAATTTCTAAAGAACAGGAAAGCAAATGTGATATAAAAAAAGTAGTTAAAGAAATCATCTATGTGACATCTATAAGACAGACCATTTTTAACAATGATAATGTTTTTTTTATATTGGATAAAATCATTTAGCAATCAATCATCACAAATTAACTTTATTGAATTATTTTCTAATCATTTAATTTGCCACTCCTCTAACTTATAATGGAGCAAGGAATATGAGATAAATTTATTATATGCCTAGTAAGGGTTCAGGTTGCTGGGTGGCAAGGAACTGGGGGACATTGGTGGAAGGATGGGTTCAATTGGTAGCAAGATGGGTGTTGGAACATTGTATAATAGGAACAACTCTTCTATGAACAAATTTGTAAAACATTATCTTTTTTTTCAATATACAATTTTTTATTTTATTTTAACACCTTGATTACGTACATAATTGTGTTTGGGTTTCAGTCATGTAAAGAACACCACCCATCAACAGTTCCCATCACCATTGTCCCAAATCTCCCTCCTCCCCACCCAACCCCCGCCTGTACTATAGACAGGCTCTCCACCTTCCTCATACATTCTCATTATTAGGACAGTTCAAAATGTAGTTATTGCTCTAACTAAACTTGTCACTCTTTATGGTGAGCTTCATGAGATGAGCTGGAACTTCCAGCTCTTTTCTCTTTTGTGTCTGAAAATTATTATTATTGCAAGAATGTCTTTCATTTCTCTTAAAACCCATAGATGAGTGAGACCATTCTGTGTTTTTCTCTCTCTCTCTCTTATTTATTTCACTGAGCATGATAGATTCCATATACGTCCATGTGTAGGAAAATTTCATGACTTCATCTATTCTGACATCTGCATAATATTCTGTTGTGTATATGTACCACAGTTTCTTTAGCCATTCGTCTGTTGAAGGGCATCTAGATTGTTTCCAGAGTCTTGCTATGGTAAATAGTGCTGCAATGAATATAGGTGTAAGGAAGGGGGTTTTGCATTGTATTTTTGTGTTCCTAGGGTATATTCCCAGGAGTGGTATAGCTGGATCGTATGGGAGCTTGATTTCCAGTTTCTGGAGGAATCTCCATATCGCTTTCCATAAAGGTTGAACTAAATAGCATTCCCACCAGCAGTGGATAAGAGTTCCTTTCTCTCCACATCCCCGCCAACACTGTTTGTTCTCGTTCTTTGTGATGTGTGCCATTCTCTGTGGTGTGAGGTGGTACCGCATAGTTGCTTTGATTTGCATCTCCCTGATGATTAGTGATGTGGAGCATTTTTTCATGTGTCTTTTGGCCATTTGTATTTCTTCATTGTCAAAGTGTCTGTCCATTTCTTCTCCCCATTTTTTGATGGGATTGGATGTTTTTTCTTCTAAAGTTCTGTCAATGCCTTGTATATTTTGGAAATTAGCCCCTTATCTGATGGGAATTGGGTGAATAGTTTCTCCCACTCAGTGGGAGGCTCTTGTATCCTGGGCGCTATTTTCTTTGAGGTGCAGAAGCTTCTCAGCTTAATATACTCCCATCTGATAATCTCTGCTTTCACCTGCTTGGAGAGTGCATGTTCCTCCTTGAATATGCTAGGAGTCTCAATGTCATGGAGTTTTTGCCTAC
>PVKC010032821.1:0-14144 GCA_004027635.1 Crocidura indochinensis
GCTCAGAAATTGCTCCTGACTTGGAGGATCATATAGGAAGCCAGGGGATCGAATCGAGATCTGTCCTGAATCAGCCGCTTGCAAGGCAAATGCCCTACCGCTGTGCCACCGCTCCAGCACTTCTCTTTTCTTTTTTTAACTCCATGCTTTGCACTACTGTTAATTAATGAGTGTCAGGCATGTCCCTTTCATAGTAGATACATCTCTATTCTAACTACACTCTTCAATCTGTGGCAAGTTTCCCATCATGGACTGTCCTTCCTAATCCTCATCTCTATTGTCTCTGGATATCATCCCACATTCTTTTTTATTTGGCCCCACATTGTTTTCTATTTTTCTTATCCCACAGAAGTGCCAGATTATTCCATGTCTTTCACTCTCCTTCTGATCTTTTCTTTGGGGTGGAGGGGGAATGCCCGGTGACGCTCCAGGTTTACATCTGGCTATGTGCTCAGAAATAGCTCCTGACTTGGGGACCTTAGGGGATGCCAGGGGATTGATCCATGGTCCGTCCTAGACTAGCGCTGGCAAGGCAGACGTCTTACTGCTTGTGCCACCGCTCTGGCCCCAATTTCTGACTCATTTTAATCATCACAATAATTTCCATATCCATCCATATATAAGCAAATTTTATGACTGCATTTTCCTAATGGCTGCAAAGTATTTCATTGTGTAGATGTACCACAGTTTATTTAGCCACTCATCTGTTGTCAGATTCCTGAGTTACCTCCAAATTAAATAGAACTGTGATGACCATAGGCATGCAGAAGGTATTTTTGTGTTGTGGCTTTTTATTGTTGTTGTTCCTAGGGTATATCACTTGGAGTGGCTGTTGGATCATCAGGATGCTCAATTTCCAGCTTTTTGAGGAATGTCCATATTGTTTTACAGAAAGGCTGAACTAGTTTGTATTCTCACCAGCAGTGAATGAGAGTTCCTTTCTCCTCACATGCCTGCCAGCACTGGTTGTTCTTGTTTTTTTGTAATGTGTGCTATCTCTGAGTGTAAGATGATATCTCATTGTTGTTTTGATTTTTATCTCTATTCTGATTAATGGCATGGAGTATTTTTCATGGAAATCTATATTTCTTCTTCGAGGAAATGTCTGTTCATTTCTTTCCCATTTTATTGATAGGATTACATTTTTAAAGTCCATCCAATATCTTATATATCTTAAATATGAATGCTCTATCAAATGTACTTACATCTTGTGGTTGCTTTTTTTAGTTTTTAAATTTAGGCTACTATCATTGCTCACTTAATTGGTATATGGCCAGTCTAATTAATGTACTGATATGCATCTTCTTCCAATCTGTTTTGATACTACATACAAGTTACTTAAAAAACTAAAATAGAAAGCTGATTATCTCTCTATTTCTAGTAGAGATAAGTATTCTGGGATCATCATTGTTTAGAAGCTCATTGCCATAAGGTACTATCCTTGATGAAGAGATGAAGACTGCAAGGGGGGAAATAGATAATTTGCTCAGCAGGCTTCTATACAAAATTGGAAAAAGCAAAGAAGACCTCTAGACACATTAGCCCAAGTTAATTGGGATCTTTCTTCCCAATAAAATACATTATCATATTTTCAGTTGCTTATATGTTGCATCACTTTTGACATAATGAAATAGCCCTTCCCAATTTGACATTAACGATGATACTCCCTCTGATGTATTTTCTTGCTTTGTATTAATTCACTTGTCATGTAATATATGTCAATATCATAATATATAAATGATTTACTTGTCACTATATATAGTTTATTCTCTGTCCTTTAGGAAGTATAGCTTCATTTCAGAGTAGAAGCCCTGTTGTGATTATGCAAATTTATGTTATATTGATATTGCTTTAAAGATTCTCATGTGTTCTCATCATCCTAAAACTAAAATGTAATTTTTTATATTTACATTTTTTGTTTTATACTATATCTTTGCCAGTAAATATTACAAATTCAGTTTTGCAGATAGAAAACTTTAGGCAGAATGAAGAAAATTTGTCAAAACCATGCCATGGTAACTTCCAGTTACCATTTCCAGAACAAATACTTTATTCATTCATTGAGTTGTTCTGTTTCTTTGGTGTAGGAAATTATACTTTATGTGGCCTAGAAGAGCACATGTTAAGACCCTGCTCTTCACTGTGCATGCTCATGTTACAATGAGAGAGGAGCATGTAAAAGCAGTTTCAAATCATGGAGATCATAGAGTAGAGGAGTACTAATCAATATAGATGCTTTAGGAAAGGTGTTTCAAATATGACACTTATAATAAACAACCAGAATAAGAAAGAATGAATACCCCAGTGAAGAAATAAAGGAGCCATGAAATAAACCAAGCTCTTCTGGGTCCTCTTGGTCCACTTTAATACATTGGCGTATTGTCTTAAAAAACTTAGAGAAGTCAGGGGCTGGAGTGCTTGTATAAGAAAGATCAGGTCTTGCATGTAGCTAACCTGTATTTGATTCCTGATTCCTAGTGACCCATCGAGTCCACTAAGCCCACTAAGACTGTTTCCTAAGTGCAGAACCAGGAGTGAGCCCTGAGCACTACCTGGTATGTCCAAAACCCAAAGCCAAATACAAAATAAAACCAAGAGAAATCGATGATTCTAGAAGGACTAGTTGATTTGAGATTATTAAAAACAAGAGAAGAAAGTAGAGAATTATACAGAACTCCCTCAATAGCCAGGTAGTGTTTGTATTTGGCAAGGCTGTCTGTCAAAAAAAAAAAAAAAGACTCTATGTTAGTAAACAGGGAAACAGAATTGGAGATGAAGTTAGTATTCTTGGATATGGCTCCTGTCACTTTCCAAACTTCCTCTTGTAAACATATATCTGAAAATTGTGGTTCCATTGAGGTAAGTGAATGTGCAAAACAGTTATCACTTTCACTTATAGGATAGGACTGTGAGTGTGATAGAGAAAACTGAGATTGGCCAAAAATTTTGGTCAAGGCATTTTGTGTGACATCTTTCTTCCCTCCACTTTTCCCTTGCTCTTGAGCCTGTTGTCTATCCTATTGCCTTATTAGAGATGAAGAGGGGGATTAACTCTGGTCAGTTTGATAAAGTGAAGATGTATTGAAAGATGGTCCTAGGAGAACTGTTTTTCTTAGGCAGTAGGTGGTGCTGTCGTCTCTGACTCAAAACTGTGAGGTTGAAGAACCATCTTTTTTTCTTTTTTTATTTGTTCTTGACATCTCAAGAGGTTATGTCCTGTAATCTGTATAGGGAGAAAGGAAGAAGCTCCACTTTAAAGTAGAGAGAACGCTTTCTAGGGGAAAAAACGTTAGAAAGTGGGGATAGCCAGATGAACGGTGGGATAGGGATGGAACTAAAGAGGACATTTGGTTCTCAGAGAAATAGTATCTGTATCTTAGATTCTCTCAAAGCTGTGGAACAGGTAGAGTTTATATGATTATGCACAGTAGGTCTATGATACCACAGAGGCATCAGTGTGGATTAGAACCTCAGCTCTTGATTGCATAACTTTGTGGGGTACATTTCTCCATTCCAATGTACTATGTGCACAAGGTATGTATATACAACGGAATACTATATATCTATGAGGAAGAATAAAATTTTGCATTTTGTTTCAGCTTGGATTGAATGAGACAATGTTATGCTAATTGAAGTGATCTACAAAGTAAAAGAGGAGCTGGAGAGGTAAGTACAATGGGTAAGAGCCTTGTCTTTCATGCTCCTGATCTTAGAGACTCAGCATCTTTAGCATCCCATATGGTCCCTGAGCACTTGCAGATGTAATTTCTGGCTGCAGAACAAGGAGTAACTCCTGAGCATCACAAGGTATGACTCCAAAACAAGCAACAAAAAAGTAAAAGATAAATATCAGATGACTCTTCTCACAGTTTAACAATGAAGACATCAACAAAGGAAAGAATTAGAAAGTCTCCAACTTAAAAAACACTGAGTCAAAAGAACTGGAAATTTAAAGAGATAAAAGTGGAGGAGAACAAGACCTTGGGATTTAAATGCAGGGGTTCTTGAAACATGGTGGAGGAATTGGTGTAGTAGTTTTGCAGCTATAAAATAATAAATTCAATACTATTGTAAACAATAATACCCCAACTACGTAAACAAAGCAAACTATGTGTTTATAGCCATGTCCATGAGTTCTCAAAGTCTTATTTTTTTCAGTATGTGTTTACAAGGCAGATGTACATTATTTATGGACATAAATGTGCTAATGGAAATCACATCATACTATGTTTTTCTTTCTGATATATCTATGAAGTACAGACATATAAATGAATTGTTGTGATTGGGATCTCTGACTCCCATTAGTCTCAGCTATCTTTGTTTGCTTGTTTGTTTTTGGGTCACACACAGTTTAGGGGTTAATCCTGACTCTGTGCTCAGAAATCACACCTGGAAGGTACTGGGGACCATATAGGATGCAGGAATTTTAAGCACTGTCTGTCCTGGATTGGCTGAGTGCAAGGCAAATGCCCTACCACTGTGTTAATTTCTCTGGCACCAATCTGAGCTATCTTTGAAATTAGCAGAGGGGCTGGTCATTTTTCTTCCTCTCCTTTTTTATTCTTCCAAAAATTTTCATTAACTTCAAGTTATGTCTACACTCAGCACTGGCATAAAGAGATCTTGGAATTTATCCTCATTTATTCTACCAACACTTATTGAGTATTTTGTAATAGGATTTGTGTTACATTCTGGGACTATCATGTGAAAGAATCACAACCTTTTTTCTCAAGCAATTCACCATTTTTTATTTTTCCTCTAATACCATGATGCCATGATGAACTATTGAGTCTTAGAACTCATCAATATATAGTAACCCTTTACACATACTATTAACTGCTGTCTGAACCAATCTGTTTTCTTCTTTTCTTTTTCTCTGAAATTCTTTGCCATTTTTTTTGTTTGTTTGTTTTTGTTTTTTTTTGTTTTTGGGTCACACCCGGCAGTGCTCAGGGGTTACTCCTGGCTCCATGCTCAGAAATTGCTGCTGGCAGGCACAGGGGACCATATGGGGCACCGGGATTCGAACCGATGACCTTTTGCATGAAAGGCAAACGCCTTACCTCCATGCTATCTCCCGGGCCCCTTTTCTCTGAAATTCTATACTTACATTTCCATTTATGCTTAGGCATCTTTTCAATGAAGTCCACCTTGAAGCCATTAGGTAGACTTTTCCTTCACTCTCTTCTACTTCCATATGCACATTAATCACTTTTTACCTGGCAGAATGCTTTGCTGCTCTCCTTATCATCAACCAAAAGTGTTTTTGATGAGACAAGTAAAAAAATGATTACATTCAATGTTTATAACATCTGTATAATACTCATTAATATACTCTTTTTTATAGATTTGGCAACTGATCCCAAGAAAACTTAAGGAACTTGTATTACATGATGACTGTTAAGGCAAAGCAAACATTTGAACTCATACAATTTGACTTCAGAATATGAGATTCTATCACCTTACATGCCACAAATAACTGAAAGAATCTTAGTGAATTGTACATTGTAAAATTTTCCACCACATTACAATTATATATTGGTATTCTTTACCCAGGAATTTTAATAAGACTGTGTGTTGATTTGTGTTCTTGATTTGTTGATTTGTGTTGTTTTGTGTGCTGATCCCAGCTTCCATATTTTGAACTTCACAATATATTTGATATATTATTAAAATGATTGCACATAAGATATTTTGATGCCTCAAATGCACCTAAAATTATTGACTTTATTTTTTATTAATATACAAACTATTTTTAGATAGTGCAATTCTATCTGATTGTCAGTGTGGACCACAGCGTGTTGATATGGGATAAAGAATGTACCTGGGTTATTAGATGGTAGGATTTAATGAAAATACTGTAAATTTTTATGAGAAAAATGTTTGCTGAGTTTTCTGTACAAGGAAAGTCATTTAATACCCTAGAGCATTATTTTGTGGATAGAGTCAAACAAGACGTGCATCCCAAAGACAATTTGAAAATGTTTTTTACAGTTAGAGGTATATCTTTATGAAAGTTACTATTTAAAAAGAATGCATTTCTCTTTGATACTCAGATTTTTTTTGGGGGGGTGGATGAACAGCTTTGCCAAAAGCAGCGGCATTATTGACAAGTTCTTTGGTAGAACATTATATTTTAAAACATATCGTTTTATAGTTTTTATTTTACTTACATGTTATTTTTGATAACAAATAGCAGAAAAATCTGAGTACATAGATATAGAGAAATATGCTGTATACTAAAACATAAATAGAAACAAAATTTGTACCTTTACGAGACTCATTGACATTTAGTGCTTGCCAGGAAATTGATCCGGGAACATTAATATACATTTTTTAGCACCTGAGTAGGAATCAACATTTAATTACTTATATTATCCAAATATTTATTTAGTATTAGCACTCATTTCCTTAAAATTATAAAAGCTCTCAATGTGCTTTAGGGTGGAGAAACCATGCTCTTTTTTTTTTTTGTTTTTAATATTGCAAGTATTGTAAGTATCAATTCAATTTGCATGCCAGAATGTATTGATACTTTCATATTTCTCAGAAAAAGGTTTAAGGAACTAGTGTACTTTTTTGGAAGGAACTACTATATTTCTAACCCTCAGTTATTGACTGGTTTCTATGTGCATGTAGTTGTCATCATAGTCTCTAAAGCAATGTTCCTCACTGAAATATTTAACTACTTTCTAAATATAGTAGATGCTGCTGTGACTTCTCAGAAATTAGATTGTGTACTCTTTTTGTGAGACTATAGAAGAGAATTACAATGATATGAATTGGCAAAATACTTGAGTATTAAAGAAAAAGTCCTGTTTCAGAAACCAATGATGTAAGGAATGAATGTAAGAGAACATAAGGTACTCTATTCTTTGTCATATCCAGCCTTAGTGAAAGGAAGGAGAAAGGAAGTAACAGCTTCTAAATTCTGTGAAGTTTGTTTCTCAGTTGATTATAAGCATTGTGGTTAAGAGTGAGATACACTTGGTTTTAATGCCTTTATTTCTGTATTTGTTATCTCTATGCTCATGAATAAACTATATCAAATACTGATTAATAGCAGTTTTAAGATTAATATTACTGTTATTAGTATTAAAATTAATGTATTGATAATTAAAAATGGGAGTACTTACTGCATGGAATAGTAAATATTTTGCAAGTTTTGAATACTATTTACTCCATCTCTGCTACCATCATCACCACACATGAGCCTTGTAAGGTGGTAGGTAACCTTACAAGTTCCAGAACATAAATTTATTAATTTTTGTGAAAGTCTTCAGGTATATTAGTACTTCTTTATAATCTCACTGTAATTTTCTTTTTATTTTCAGAACATCATGCTATTGACAAGAACTACTTTTAGGTATGTTGGCTCTGAAGTGAGGTTCCTTTCTTTCACTTGATACTTTACTCTTCTGTTTTTCACTTTTGAACTCCTCTACCTCTCTTTCCATAAAGAAATTTGGTTTAGATACTATATACACTCTATTTGTTGCCATTCATGAATAAAACCCAACAGAGCAGAAAGTACATAAACAGCCTTAGTCTAAATATTTATTTTAGTATTTACTTTTATAGCTGCCTATAAAATGTTGTGTATATTGAAATAGTACATTTGCATGCTTTGGCATCTGCATTTTTTTAGGACTTGACACACTCCAATTTATGGCAAGAATGGTTATCTTCTGAAAAGAAGTTTGTAGACTCAGTGCTGATCTCTGTAGAATTTGGGTCAACACCTATGCCAGAGGTCTGGTCCCTTCCTCTTATGATGTCTATGTTATCGTCTGTAATCCTCCAAACATGTAAAACATGACCTATTTCTATTTTCCTTGACAGTCTGTATTAATTACTATATTTTGTTGCATGTTGCTGTACTAAATTATAATCTACTTAATCAAAATATTTTAGTATAGCTTTATGCAACTGAAAATATCCAATGGTGGGGCTGGAGTGATAACACAGCGGTAGGGTGTTTGCCTTGCATGCAGCTGACTTGGATGGACCTCGGTTCAGTCCCCTGGTGTCCCATATGGTCCCCTGAGCCAGGAGAGATTTATGAGTCCATAGTCAGGAGTAATCCTTGAGCGTCACTGGGTGTGGCCCCACAAAAAGAAAAAAGTATCCAATGGTTACTTACTTAATGATAAATCAATAAATTGAAAATAAAAATAATATAAACAATAAAAAGAAAAATCCAATTAGTCACATAATCATGATAAAATTGCTTTGAAGACTAATCATAAAAATATTGTGATACAATACAATAATTAAAATTTGTGGCATATAATAAATGACCATCAGATTATAGATTTATTATTTTTTTCCTCAGAAAGTGACTCTCTTAGTAGCTTTCATGGGGCATCAGTGGTAGGGACAGAGTTTAAATAGACCTATAATTGTATTACTCAACTTTTCCTAGAAAAATCCAGAATTATTTTTGAGATTAATTATATGCTAAGTCTTATTTCATATATAAAAGCTAGACAATTTTTTCAAGAAATATATACTTCCTTGCTGAAGGAACAGAACTTCTAGAATCACAAAGAAAGACTTCATCATAAGCTCCATTCCTTGACCTGTGCAGATACTGAGATCTCTAGATACAGAGGTCTGATTTTATTACCAATGATGGAGCAGAAGTCTTCCATACACCACAAAGGCACGGAGAGGAGAGTAAATGAAAATGCAAGTAAATGAACAATCTGTAGTTATTCCCATGACAGTATACTTCAAGGGTGGAGAAACCCTGTATCTCTTAGGCCAAGGAAATTCCCTTTCTAATGTCCCCAATATTTACTATGCCTATGCAGGAAAAAAAAGCACAAAATAATCTTTTTATTTACTATTTATTTATTTATATTTTTGACTTCTTTGTTTTGGTTTGGATATTGAAGTCGTCTCCAAATTTCATTCTTTCTTTCTTTCTTTTTTTTTTTTGAGCTCTCTTATGTTTTTATTTCAGGACTGTGGCTATTATGTGGTGCTTGTCTTTATTGCTCTACTGCTCAATGGATTTTTTATTTGATATTTTCTTTTGCATTGTGGTGGTGTTTCACTTCCTTTTTCCCTTTCCTCTCTCAAACTGAGGTTGAAAGCCTCTAGAAGGACTCTGCCCATTTTCTGCTTATTTGATTTTCTTTTCTTCAAACAAAACCACATAACTTGAACTATCTAGTTCCACCTCTCAAATAGAGGGGGAAAATAATGGAGGGTACCAAGACCAAACAGTTGCATGATCACTAAGTAGTAAGCTAGACACAGAGGGGACAACTTATTCTAGTAGCCCCGGGGCGGGGGGAGGTTGGGGGATATGGGATGCAAGATGGGAATGGGGGTGGAGGGAGGACAACTTTGTTGATGGGAATTCCCCCGATTCAATGTTAATATGTACCTAAAATATTACTGTGAAAGATATGTCAGTCACTTTGGTCAATATAAAAATTATTTAAAAAAATACTTGCTTGCAAAAATACAAATAACATTTTAAATTCATTGGAAATGTTCAAGTGTCCATGTGAGTATTGTGGATAAGAGATTGGGAGGGTAGAAAAACTATAAATTGTCCTTGCCCAAATACATTATGGTCATGAAATCCAGAACCTGAATGCTAGAATGTTATTTTTGTTTGCATAGAAACTATCTGAATTTGCCAAGCAATTTGGTTTTTCATTTACAGAGACTGCAGGTAACACTTCCACATATTGTTCAGAATAAAATTTAATTGAAAATGTAATCAAACAGAAAAAAATCAAACTTGACAAGCTGGAGTAACATTCATAAAGCAATTGTGTGTTCCTCAGCTGTGCTGGTTCACACAGGAAAGGTTGGAATATTTAACACATCACGTCCCTGCTGTGAGAAAGTCCCCTCAATATGGCTATATTGGGTTTGTTAAAGTTCACCTGTCAAAAAGTACAGAAAAATTCTTATTGGAGAGGCACTCGAGTCCTTTCAGACATAATGGAAGAATTCTCTAAGTTTGCATTACTTACCAGACAATGTAGTTTTCACTATTCCATCTAGCCACTGTTTGTTGAATTCCTACTTTAGCACCATATTATAAAACTATACTATAACACCAGTTGATTCAGATAAAAATGTAACTTGCACTGTAAAGGAGATTAGCAAGGTGAAAAGTTAGTTAATTAATATAAAAAAGTCCAGTGGGACCTCAGAAGAAGAAACAATTTTGAGGTGAGAGATTGGAGGAATCTTTACAGATCACGACAGAACTTCAACTCTGAAGGCTCAGTAGCAATTTGCTACATGGACAAGAATAGATATTTCTACTTCACTTCCAGCTTGGTTCCTTCTAACTCTCACATAGTTAGCAGGGACTGAATTCATGTGGAACTCTGACACTAGATATGAATATATTTGGAGAGGGGAATCTTTGTTGGGATTATTTTTATTAAATTGCTTTATTTAAACACCATTATTATAAAATTGTTCATATTGGGTTACAGTAACACAATGTATACCATCTTTCACCAGTGCACTCTTCCAGTCACCCATGTCTCTGGTTTCCCTCCCACCCATTCCCTACCACCCCTGTGTTGCTGTAGGCAGGCAAGTTAATCCTCTCTCTTTCCTCTCTTCTTTCTCTCTCTTTTTTTGTTGACACTATGGTTTGCACTATTGCTAATGGAGGGGTGACTTGCCTGTTAGTTTCTCCACTTTCAGCGCCAGTTCTTGTCCACAGCTATCAGTTCCAACTATCATTGTCCTAGCAGACCCTTCTCTACTCTAGCTACTCTAGCTCTTCTCTACTCTACTTCCCTCTATGCTAGCCATGGGCTGGGACATCCTGACTTTTGTCTCTGTTGTCTCTGGGTATTATTACCAATCTATATCTTGTTTTTCTTATTTAATAGAAATGAGTGAGATTATTCTATATTTATTTCCTTCTGACTTATTTAAAGCATAATAGTCTCCATGTTCATCCATATTTAAGCATATTTCATGACTATTTTTCATAACTGCTGCATATTATTACATTTTGTAGGTTATACAGTTTCTTTAGTCATTCATAGGTTGTCAGGCATCTGGGTTGTTTCCAGATTATGGCTATTGCAGTGCAGAGGGCATTTTTGTATTGTGTTTTTGTATTTTGGGGGTATAAACCTAGGAGCAGTATTGCTGGGTCAAATAGAAGTTCAATATCTAGTTTTTCGAGGAATATCCGTATTTTTTCCAAAGAGGCTGAACCAGTCTGCATTCCCACTAAGAATCCCTTTTGCTCCGCATCCAAGCCAGAACTGGTCATTCTTTTTTTTAACTCTTACAATTATTTATTTCTTATTTTTATTCTTAGTGAATAATACAATACTAACACCAGAAGGAAAATAAACTACATTCATTGAGATTACAAAACCCAACAACATACTAGGTTCACTCTGATATGCTGTGATTAGCAAGGATATACGAGATATACAAGAGATTCAAGGTCTTCAATTATATCGAAATGTTTTGAGAGAGAGGATAAGTATCTATTATATATTGAATCTGTTGGAATGGTCTCATTAAACAAATTTATGTCACTGACAAGAGGTCTTATTAGGGAAACAGAAGGAAGGAAGCAGTGACCAGATGCAGCTTTACAGAAAACATTCCCATGTCAGAACATCTTCAGAAATTCTAAAATCATGCCTGCCATACTCTCTACTCTTTATCCCATGTTTATTAATTTTTTTCCCTGTGACTGGAGCAATAGCACAATGGGTCTGACATTTGCATTGCTTGCAGCTGACCCAGATTTCATCCCTGGCATCCCATCTGGCCCCCCAAACCTGCCAGGTGTAATTTATGAGTACACTGCTAGATGTAACGTTGAGCACTACTGGGTGTGACCCAAAACCCAAAAGAAATTTTTTTCAAGTCCATTTTCTGATTATCAGCATCCGACACTGACAAACCAAAGTGTATTAAATAGAATAGAATCTCCAGTTTCATGACCTCTAAAACCATGAACCATGATATAAACATATCATAAAATTTAGTCCTATCCACTCCTTTCCAAACACACACTCTCACAAGGGCCTCAACCCAGTTGGATTAAATAAACTATCAAAAAAAAATTCTGCTTTTACTGGAAGAGAAAAAGACACACAAGAGCTCTCTTGCTGCCATGTGAGGAAAGAGCAAGAATGGTGTGAGTCAGAAAAAGGCTGTGAGCTCAAGAGCAACCAAATCAACCATCTTCTTTATTCTGAATCCCAGCCTTCAGAACTTCTGGAAAAACATTTTTGCTTTGTGGGTCACCCAATTTATAATGGTTTATGTAAGTCACATGTTGTCCCTCCTAGCTGACTAATATACTAGCTGAAAAAATAATTTCAATTATTTTTATTCAATTATTAATGAAAAATAAGTTCATTGGCCACTCAAGACACATTGTAGGTGATGAGCCATATTTACTTAATAAAATAGTTTTAGGTGATTAAGTCTATCATCTTTCTAAATATTTCTTATGCAATATAAAGAAAGTTGTTCTAATTTATAAATAAAAATACATATTTAGAACAAGTGAGTTGCCTAATTTCATGGAATAGGATGGGATCTTGACTGCAGGTTTGTCTGATGCAAAATCCGAATATTCCTTTTGCTTTCCTGATATGAATCACGTCTAAATGTAGTAAAACTTCTTTCCTGTTCCTTTTCAACAAGCCTATTATGGGCTACATACCAAGAAAAGGCCTTGATTTGTTTTATACTTTTTGGTATTTGAGAACCTAGGGGTTCTCAAAGTGTCACATTTGGTGAATTTTGTTGGACAGTATTTGGTGTCCAGGATCAAATGCAGGTTGGTTGTTTGCCAGGCAAATAGCCTCCAGGCCCAGGTCTTGATTTTAAAAGTGAATTCCTTCAATTTCTCTGTTAACCTTCACTGGTTGGGCTAATTTCTCTACCTTGATGAGTTTTATTTCCACGATTTATAAGCAGTAGCTAATATAAAAGGATTTTGATGCCCATGTAACATGTCATAGGATAATATTGATACTATTTATGTAAAAATGCTTGGTAGATGCTAGCCTACTATGAAGAAGGAAAGAATTAAACAAGAACTAAAAAAGGAAAGAGAGAAAAACGGGAAAGCTCATCAGGAGAACTGTCTGCTTTCTTTGAATAGCCATTTATTTATTATATTTTATTAAATAATTTTTTATTTAAACACCGTGATTACAAGCATAATTTTAGTTGGGGTTCAGTCATAACAAGAACACTCTCCTTCACAATGCAACCTCCCATCACCAATGCCCACATCGCTTCCCTTCCGCAACCACCGCTTGTATTTAAGACAAGCTTTCTACATCCCTCACTCACTGACATTGTTCTGATAGCTCTCAGTGTAGTTATTTCTCTAACTGCACTCACCATTCTTTGAGGTGAGCTTCATATCGTTAGTTGGATCTTCCAGTCCTCATCTCTGGGAATTATTTCAATGTCCTTAATTTTTCTTAAAACCCATAGATCCCAAGATCACTAACTACAAAAGACTGACTATGACAACCATGACTGGGCAGAACTTATCCTGGGACCAATAAAAAAAGTCCCTAGTCTAGGCTTTGGCCTAGAGTACAATTTGTACAATTGTTGTACAATCTGTACAACAACCAAGATCTCTAATTCCAGAGGTATGACTGAGACAACTGCAACTGAGCAGAACTTCTGGAAACATAATGAAAGACTATCCTAGGCTTCATCCTAGGATCGTGCAAAAACCAAGAGCGCCAACTATGGAAAACTGCTTAAAGCAACAGTGACGGAACAGAACTTCTAGAAGCGTAAAGAAAAACTCCATCCTAGGCTCCCTCTTATGACCTGTGCAAATACTAAGATTGCTAGTTACAGATGCCTGGTTTTATCATCACCACTGACCTGAAAGTTTCCAGACATCACAAAAAGAATTAGGGGAGAGTAAAAGAGCATGTATGGAGCCTGTAGTTACTCCCATGACAGTATACTTCAAGGGTGGTGAAATCCCGTATCTCTTAGGCCAAGGGAATTCCCTTTCTAATCTCCCCAATATTTACTGTGTCTATGCAAAAAAAAAAAAAAAAGAAACACAAATTAATCTTTGTTTGTTATTGTTGTTACTGCTTTTTTTTACTTTGTTTTGTTTTTTTTTTTTTTATTTT
>PVKC010032822.1:0-14156 GCA_004027635.1 Crocidura indochinensis
GTCCAAGGCTAGCGCGGTAAGGCAGGCACCTTACCTTCAGCGCCACCACCCGGCCCTACTTTTAGGAAACTTTTTTTACATTCTAATGTAATGCTTTGGCCTCTCTGCCTCTAATTTTTCCCTGTGGTTGGGTTTGGAGTTTCTGTTATCTTCCCAAGTCAGTTATCATTTCTGTCCCCTCCATTGTACTGACAATGAGACCATCCATGGAGTCTTCATTTCAATGATTATTTTTCAGTAATAAAATATCCATTTGGTTTTTTTTTTTTTTTTGTCTTCTCTTTCCCAGTGATATTTTGTTTTGTTTGGGGGTCATCCCCAGAGGAGCTTCGGGCTTACTCCTGACTCTGCATTCAAAATTACTCTGGTGGGGTTATTGTGATTCTAGTAATAGAATCCAGATAGATTGTAAGCAAGGCAAGCTCCCTATTTACTATACTATTGTTCCAATCTTTGTCTTCCATTTTCCAGTATATCAGCATCTTTGTCCAGGTTTTGCTATTTTCTCATTTGTTTATTCTTTTTTTTTTCTCATTCGTATTTTCTTTTTTGTTTTATTGTTGGGCTACAACAGCAGAACTCAGGGGTTATTCCTGGCTCTGCATTCACTTTTGGTGGGCTCAGGGAACCATATGGGATGCTGGAGATAGAACCCAGGGTCTGCCTTATGCAAGGCATGCACCTTAACCACTGTACTATCTCTCTGGCCCCTATGTTCACATTTTTCTCTGTGAAGTATTATTTTAGTCATTGTACCTTTTATCAATGATGGTACAGGAGGTAAAGTGCTCTCCCTGAACAAGGCCTGACACCAGTTTTATCCTAGCACTGCATATGCCCACCCTGAGTCCTACCAGGAGTGATATCCCAGCACCAAGCCCTAAACACTGCTAGGTGTGGCCCAACAACAACAAAGGAAAAACAGCATTTGTCAGAAAATCTAACCTTTCTATCATTCATACAATGGAATCCAGTTAAGTGACATTCTGGAAAAGGCAAAACATCAGTGATTGAGATCCTATTAGTGGTTGAGTCTGGAGGGGAAGGAGGAAGGAAAAAGGCTCAGGCTGAATGAGTTTCTTGGAAAGAGAGAGAGCTGTTCTGGCCACTGACTGTGAGTGAGGCAATTCCTACAACTGTTTTTGAGTCCATGGAAAAAGATATTTTTACTAAATAAACAAAAGCACAACAAAGGGTTGCTGGGCCACCCGCACATGGAAACTCTCATGGAATCTAGATTGTTTATAGACAGGTCGGCTGTTTAGCCCAGTTCCAAGTGGTCCATGTGCTCAGTGTTTAGGATATGCCAGATATGATCAGCATTCAGGACATACCAGTGAGCAGTGTTTCAGTCATAAGACAGTTGCTCCCTCAGCCAACTTCACTTTAGATATCAAAATCCAAAATAAATCTTTCTGGGGCTGGAGAGATAGCATGGAGGTAGGGTGTTTGCCTTGCATTCAGAAGGACGGTGGTTCGAATCCCAGCATCCCATATGGTCCGCTGAGCTTGCCAGGAGCGATTTCTGAGTGTAGAGGAAGGAGTAACCCCTGAGTGCTGCTGAATGTGACCCCAAAACAAACAAAAAAAAACAAAAAAATAAATAAATCTTTCTGAGCAAAAGAACATTCTCTTCTAAAATCTTTTTTGTTTTTGTTTTTGTTTTTGGATCACATCCGGCAGTGCTCAGGGGCCACTCCTGGCTCTATGCTCAGAAATTGACCTTGGCAGGCACAGGAGACCATATGGGATGCCAGGATTTGAACCACCATTCTTCTGCATGAAAGGCAAATGCCCTACCTCCATGCTATCTCTCCAGCCCCTCTTCTAAAATCTTAACTGCATCCTTCTAAAGATATATGGTTAACAGGTCTAAGGGGGAAAACTTCCAATATTTTCTTTAAAAATACATACAATTGAGGGCCCAGGAGATAGCATGCAGGTAAGACATTTGCCTTTCATGCAAAAGGTCATTGGTTCGAATCCCGGTGCCCCATGTGGTCCCCTGGTCCCCTGTGCTTGCCAGGAGCAATTTCTGAGCATGGAGCCAGGAGTAACCCCTGAGCGCTGCCGGGTGTGACCCCCCCCAAAAAAAACCCCAAAAACAGCTTGATTACAGATATGATTGTAGTTGGGTTTTGGTCATGCAGAAAAATACATGCAATTGAGCTGAAATGATAGTACTCCAGCCTTCAGCTCAGATAGTACTCCTACCCAGAGGGTGGGGTGCTTGCCTTGCACATGACCAACATGAATTCAATCCCTGGCATCCAAGATGTTCCCCAGAGCCTTCCAGGAGAGATCTCTATGTGCAGAGCCAGGAGTAACCCCTGGGCACTGCTGAGTGTGGCCTAAAAAACACCCACCCAAATAAACAAACAATAAACAACCACAGAGCAATGTTGGGGATGGAGTTTGTGGGATGGAGAGTATTTTCTTTGAATTGCAGGTCTGTGTTCCATATGGCTCAGACTTACCATCTATCTCTGTTCCCTGCAGGAGGTAGTGGCCCATGCCATTGCTAAAAGCCGCATTGCTATTGAGGAGATTCGCTTGCTGACCTTGAAAGCTGCCCACAGCATTGACATGCTGGGCAGTGCTGGTGCCAGAAAGGAGGTGAGGCCACTTAGACCCCCAGCGGCTACAGTGTCTCTAGTTTCTCCCACCCAAGAAGCATTTCATGTTTCCTGGCTCGAGGAACACTCAGCATGTTGAAAATTCTCTTGCACTTTCATGTGACAATTTTCAAGTGTCATGATGCCAGCGTGATAGTACAGTGGATAATGGTCTTGGCTTGAATGTGGCTGACCTGAATTCTTTTTTTTTTTGTTTTGTTTTCTGTTTTTTTTTTGGGGGGGGCACACCCGGCTGTGCTCAGGGGTTACTCCTGGCTATTCGCTCAGAAGCCGCTCCTGGCAGGCACGGGGGACCACATGGGGAACCAGGGGATCGAACCCAGTCCGTTAGCACAGGTAAGGCAGGCACCTTACCTGCAGCACCACCGCCCGGCCCCCTGACCTGAATTCTATTCCTGGCACCCTATCTGCTCCCCTGAGCCTTGCCAGAAGTGATTCCTGAGTGCAGAGCTCTGAGTATTGCTGGCTTTGGCCTCTCTGCCTCTAATTTTTTTTTCAGTGTCTGTCCCTTACTAGGGATTATTTGGTCCTGAACTTCAGCATTCTTGAGACTCAGAAACCAGGGAAGCCCCTGCCTTTAGGCAGATATGTTATCACACCACTGTATCCTTTCCTGTCAGACTTGTGTCTGCAGTGTCCATGGAAGAGAGCCCTTTCCTTCCAGCATCTGGATGAGGAGTGACCATGAGGGACTGGAAGCTTTGCTCCCTGGTCAGTGCTTCATCACAGACAACCCTTATCCACTGCCAGCTTATTTAGAATAAGAACGTGATTACTGTGCTCGCTTCGGCAGCACATATACTAAAATTGGAATGATACAGAGAAGATTAGCATGGCCCCTGCGCAAGGATGACACGCAAATTCGTGAAGCGTTCCATATTTAAAAAAAAAAAAAGAACGTGATTACTTAATTCTGAAAGCCAACAAAATCGTCAAGAGAATATTGCTTAGCAAAGACTCTTCAGCTTCTTTCCTAAGGCCAGGGATGTGATCTACCAACTATCTAAAATTCTTTTGGAAGTAGACAAGTCACAAATAAATGAGTAAACTTCAGCAATGGGAGACATCTGGTCTAAAGTCTGGCCTGGAACCACATTTCCACCAATGTCTGTTTGTGTTATTCGGGGCCAGACATCCAGTTCCAGAGTGGAATTACACCTGAACAATTTCTCTTGTTTTATTTCACAAACCAATTTATCAAGCAGGACTTTGTGTCTTATCTAAGAATGGAATGTTCTTTTTTATACCTCACTTACGTAGATTGCAATGATAAAAGTGGCTGCTCCTCGGGTCGTCTGCAAAGTTATTGACCGGGCCATCCAGGTGTGCGGAGGTGCCGGTGTGTCCCAGGATTTCCCGCTGGCTAACATGTAAGTGGCCAACAGTCACTTCAGAAACGTTTTGGTGGGGCCATGGGGAGTTAAGATGCCATGACACTGCCCATCTCCTGACAGGTGGGATGCAGTACCACATGCTCTCATAGGGTTGATTGCAGGAAATTTCACTCATGAATGCGATCCCAAATATGATATTCTACCCTGAGTGCATCAAGCTATAGAAACAGCCAGGTATCTCCTGAATCAGGTTGTGACAGAAAGGCCCCCAGAACCAGACTTGGGTGGTACTTAGGGGACTGGGGAGGGAGTTCTCACATCTAGATCTCAGTGACACGGTGTCAGAAAAAAAAAGTCCCTATGAAGTCAGAGATAGTCCAGAGATAAAGTACTGGACTTGCCTGGATCTGTCCCTGGCATTGCAACTTCTAAGCACAGAGCTGGGAATAACCCCTGAGCACCTTCAGGTAAAAATAAAGATAAGTCCCCATAGCTCCAGCCACAGTCACCGGGAAATGAGGGTGAACATTGTCATCTTCTCATCAGCTCCTAACATGAAAAGAATAAATGAAGAGTCTCAGGAATTGTGCACATTGGGACTTCACCACCCATGACTTACCCAAGATAACTCAGTTCTAGCAACTTCTGCTTGCCCATCAAGACTTCAGTTAAGTCCAGTGCCCTATACCCTCCAAGGTTGTTCATCTAGTGAGGTGACAACCTCAGACATTCCCTCAGAAACCTACAGGCGCAGTGCCCGGGATTTCCCTGTGCTCGTTGTTTCTATCAGCGCCTTGGCCGGGGTTCAGGAATCACAGTGAAGGTGGTGAAAGGACCATGTTCCTCTTTGATAACACCATGTTACCGGATCTTGTTTTCCCAGGTATGCCCTAGCACGAACTCTGCGCTTAGCAGATGGGCCTGACGAGGTGCATCTCTCGGCCGTGGCTGCCATGGAGCTGCGGGAGCAGGCCAAGCGCCATCGGGCCCGAATGTAGCCGCTTCCGCTCTGCTGTAGACATAGTGTGGGTAGTGTCAGGGCACAGGGTGAATTACCTTTTCTTGGTAAAGACTTGAGCATCTAGACTTAAACAATGGGGCTTAAGTGCAGGCTTTGGGGGTGGAAACCCAGGGTTAGGGCAAGCACTCTAGGGTCCCCCCAGCACTTCCTCCCCCCCCCAAAAAAAGGAGTAGAGCATCTCTTGATCCAAAGTGTGTATAATTTCATGGGTCACACAAGCTCAAGGTAAATAAGAAGTCACATGTTTCTTTGTTAGTTCAGTCCTGTATGCAAGTGTTTAACACTGCTTTTTCGTAATACTCAATTCACAAAGAGATAATGAAATAAATGAGAGCTAAAACATAGACAGACGTAAAATACTTTGACTTCTGATGCTCAGGAATTGTCTCTTTAAATTGGTATTCAAGTAATACTCATTAATCTTTCTAAAGCTACATAGGGGTCTCCTTTCTAAATTGCTTAGAAGGCATCATGAAGGACTTTTGTACTGGAAGAAGAAGCAAGGTGGGCTCAGGGCTCTATGAGCTTCTTAATAATTCAGCAGGAAGCATTTTTACATTGAATCTGAATGTACTTTCTGGACCCTCATTAATATTTTTTGAGGGGGTAGGGGAGAGAGAACTCATAGCAGTGTGGAGGATATTGGAGATCAAGGTCCTCATCAATGATTCTCAGCCATTCAAGCCGGTGGCTTAGTGCAAGGCCCAAGATGTGTTGCTGCCTGGGCCCTGTACTACTGGGTGGGTTACCTCAATAGTGCATGGGGGGCCTCTAGGACTGGACCTAGTGATGCTTTGGGGGAATCAGGTGGTGCCAGGTATAGACCTGAGTCTGGCACATCTTAGGTATGTTCTTAAACACTGTACTATCCCATGACCCCTCTCAATACTTTCAGACTATAGATTGCCTCTTGACAGGATCATTTCGCAGAATGAAATCAAATCCAGTTATTAATATTAATTATTATTTCTTGTTCCCTTTTCGGTGTGGGTGCCTTTTAAATTGTAAGGGGCAAATTAAATTTTTTTCAAGTGAAAAGAGGAGAGAAAGAGACAGATCGAGAGAAGAAAAATATCTGACAGAGTCAAGCTAGGGGAGGAGTAGGAGGGAAATTGGTGGCAAGAAATGAACATTGGTGAAGGGACAAGTTTTGGAACATTGTGCCTGAAACTTAACCATCAACCTTTTAACTGCCCATCTCATGGTGATTCAATAAAATTAAACATATTTTTCAAATAAAGGCATTCTTTTGTTTCTTGGAGATACACCCAGACATGCTCAGGGTTTATTCCTGGTGGGGATTTATAGGGGACCATATGTGATACTGGAGATTGAACTGGAACTGGCCACATCTTACCAGACCCAGAAAAGCATTTTTATTGGGGCCGGAGAGATAGTCTGGAGGTAAGGCGTTTGCCTTGCATGAGAAGGTCGGTGGTTCGAATCCTGGCATCCCATATGGTCCCCTGAGCCTGCCAGGAACAATTTCTGAACGTAGAGCCAGGAGTAACCCCTGAGTGCTGCCAGGTGTGATCCCAAAACAAAACAAAACAAAACAAAAAAGCATTTTTATTGAAAACAAAAAATACCTTAACATTCTTTTGTTAGAAAGCATTTGTATCACTTGGACTAATTGATGTCCAGAAATTTCAGTCTTTTTTTCTTGGAGTGGAAACAGCAGGGAGGAATAGTCTTGGGCATTGGACTCAAGAGTGTCTTGGGAGCTCTGCTTCTTCCTTCTGTTGCTTATGCCTGTTAAGCTTGTTGTGATTGTGATGCAGGATAATGGCAGCCCTGGATGTTTGAAGCTAGGGACCACAGTCCTGAAAGGAGAAAGTTGCTTCATCTCAGCTATTAATTACCATTTCTTCAGTGACAGAAGCGAGCAACATTATTTTCGAAGATGAAAAATTAAAGGTCATGTCTGGTACTTAGAATTTTGCGGTAATTGTATTTCTATTTCTTCCTTAAATAAGAGCAGGCTAAATTGGTGGTTGGCTTGTTTCCATCCATCTGTTTTGACTGATCTAGCAAATGAGACAAGAGAGAAGTTCCATTGCTAGAGATGCGGTTCGTGGCAAGTTCATGTACCACAGGCTTGAAGCCTGGGCTTCTACTCACAGTACCAAAACATGTAACTCAAGATCAAGATGCTCTTTGCTTGAGTCATTCCCCCACTGGGGAATAAACTTCCTGTCAGTGTGGAAGTTTCCAGAACTATTTCCAGGGTCTCCTCAGGAACTCCAGTGCATGTGACTCGGACTCCTACCCAACAACTTGAGGTTGACATCAAATCTGAGGGGACTCTGGGCAGCTGAGATTGAGAGGAGAAATGACCTGGCCTAAGGCTGAGGAGCCTCTCGGTGAAACAAGTTAAAAGTTCACTTGAAAACACCTCATGTCTACGCAACACTCCCCAGCCCCAGTTCACCCCAGGGAAGGCAGGCAAAAGAAAAATAAAATCTCTCTTGGTGACAGAATTTTCCAGATAAACAGGACCCTGGAAAATGTCCTTCCTTAATTCAGGACAGATAAAGAACATTTAGGATTTATAGTCCTGCCACAATATTTTTCTTCACTCTTTCACTGTGATCCAGTGTTTATCAAGAACAGCCAGAATATTCTACTATCAGAGAAGTTGATGATAAGCTCTGGGACACAGGCTCTCTCCTTTAGCAGGGCTCATGGTGGGGAAACTAGGGTGTCCTGGAGGCTCCTTCAGCACGGGCATGACCCATGATGACCTCCTCCACGTCAAGTCATTGACTGAACCCATGAGAAGGAGTGTTGTTTGTGCCTGTCACAGCCTGTCAGCCCTCATGTCTATGTTCTTGGCCCTGGCTCCTGTCATTCCATTCTCACTGTACTGCCAGACAGCTCCTCCCTAGCCCCCCCTCATGCTACCCTCCCACCTCAGCTCTTTGTAATCAGAAACTGTTATGAATTATGGGGATTAAAAATAATTCAGGGGACCAGAGACTTAGCACAGCAGTAGGGTGTTTGCCTTGCAAGCAGCCAATCCAGGACATATGATGGTTCGAGTCCTGGCATCCTATATGGTCCCCATGCCTGCCAGAAGCAATTTCTGAGCACAGAGCCAGTAGTAACCTGAGTTCCACCAGGTGTGACCCAAAAACAAAACAAACAGAAATAGGAGCTGGAGCGGTGGCACAGGGCTTAAGGCATCTGCCTTGCACGCGCTAGCCTAGGATGGACCACGGTTTCATCCCCTGGTGTCCCATATGGTTCCCCAAGCCAGGAGCGATTTCTGAGCACATAGCTAGGAGTAACCCCTGAGCATCACCCAAAATCCAAAAGAAAGAAAGAAAGAAAGAAAGAAAGAAAGAAAGAAAGAAAGAAAGAAAGAAAGAAAGAAAGAAAGAAAGAAGGAAGGAAGGAAGGAAGGAAGGAAGGAAGGAAGGAAGGAAGGAAGGAAGGAAGGAAGGAAAGAAGGAAAGAAGGAAGGAAGGAAAGAAAGAAAGAAAGAAAGAAAGAGAAGGAAAGAAAGAAAGAAAGAAGAAAGAAAGAGAAAGGAAAGAAGAAAGGAAGAAGGAAGAAAGAAGGAAGAAAGAGAAAGTAAAGAAAGAAAGGAAGGAAGGAAGGAAGAAAGGAAGGAAGAAAGAAAGAATTTAGAAATGAGGAAGAATGCAAGAGGTCCAGGATTGATTGCCGACACCTCATGGCCCCCTTACTACTAGCTATGACCCTGAAGGAAGCCCCAGACCCTGAGCCAAGCACTATAGGGCCTTATCACATCACCAAACAGGAGAACCAGCCCAATGGGCTGAGAATCTCCAATAGAGGCCCCTGGATCCCCTTGGTAGTATGTGAGAGGCTTCTCCCAAATACTGTTTTCTTCCATTAAAATGAGGTGCTCCATGAGGAAAGAGCCTACACGATCTTTCCTGGATCTTCGCAGGATCCTTGGGATACCTCTTGGGCTGAGAACTTGGCTCCAAACACTCCCATTTCCCCTTTTTTCTCCACCCCCTCCCCGTGCCTTCCTGTTCCAGGCCTGTGGGAGGGAAAGCATCACATGGGGTTCCCTCTGATTCTGAGTCTTCGTGACAGATTCCTTTTTCAGTGCTGATATGTGACAGGTTCTTCCCACCCCAGCTCTGGTCTGGTTTACATGGATTAAACCCTTCTTTATGTTGTGGCTGTTTTGGAGGCATTGCCCAGAGCTTATTCTTAGCTCTGAACTCAGCAATCACTCCTGGCATGGTTGGGGAACTATATGGGACGTGGGAATGGAACTAGGGTCAGCAAAATACAAGGCAAACACCCTTCTCTCTGTCCTATCACTTGTCCCAAAGGTTCCACTGGGCCTGTGGTCTCAGATTCTCAGTCCAGGCTCTGGTGCCCTGTGGACCTGGAATTTCTGGCTACAGAACTCCTTCATTAAGTTAGTGAAAATTAAATCACAAATTTAGTTCCTCAGGTTCTTTTCTTTTCTTTTTTTTTTTTGTTGTTTGTTTTGTTTTTGTTTTTTGGGTCACACCCTGCAGTGCTCAGGGGTTACTCCTGGCTCCATGCTCAGAAATTGCTCCTGGCAGGCACGGGGGACCATATGGGGCACCGGGATTCGAACCGATGACCTTTTGCATGAAAGGCAAACGCCTTACCTCCATGCTATCTCCCAGGCCCCTAATTTTTTTTTTTGTCAGGTTCTTTTCAAATGCTCACAAGTCACAAGGGGCCACTGACTGCTGCTGAAACTTGAGACTTGTCCCCTGAGCCCTCAGGAAGAACAGATGCCAAGACCGGAAGACCAGATGCCAAGTCCAGAAGACCAGAGTAGAAGGGAGTGGAGACAAGAAAGCAAGGAGGATGGGGTGGGGCTTCTGGTGAAGGACCGAGATAACTTTGACTTATTTTACGTGTTTTAACATTTCCTGTTCAAGGGAAACTGCCCTATCTGGCAGGGCTTGTCAGGCATTTCTGCTGACAGCTATCCTGGACCTGAGGAGGGTTGTTGGAAGTAAGCTGGTATTGCTATGGGCCAGGTTTCCTTCAGCCACACAGGATTGGTGCTGAATCTAGAAGACTTTCGTCACCTCAGGTGCTCAGGTTGTACCCTGAGTCCTTTGGGACCTAGTGGTGACCTGGACACAAAAACTGGGGACTTTCATAAAATCTGAACTGTGAAGATTAGGGAGGCAAAGAGCCAAAGAGCACTTGCCTTGTATGTATGAGACCCTGGGTTTGACATGTGGCACAGCCGGCCCTCTGAGCATTTCTGGGAGCAACCACAGCACAAAGCCAGGAGGTCCAGCACACTGAACAGTATGATCATCAAACAAAGACCCAGCAAGCCCCAAACAGTATATTATTAGTTTCTCCCAACCCATCTTCTGGAAAGATGATGAAATTTGGTCCAAAGGTCTTTTTTGGTTTTGTTTGTTTTTGTCCATACCTGGCTATGCTCAGGGCTTACCCCTGTACAGGTTTGGAGGACCAATATGGGACACAGAATTAAACAGATTGGCTGTGTGCAAGGCAAGCACCCTACCTGCTGTACTATCACTCCAGCACTAAGATAATGAAGTTTGGGGACTCAGGAGAAAGGGTTCCCAGAAAGTCTATTGACCTTTTGTTCAGTTTAAACCATCCTTACTTCTTTCTCTGTTGGCAGATGCTACAGGAAATTTGTACTAGTTGATCCCCTGAGCAAGGTTGAGCTACAGAGAGAGTTGAGGTGGGGGTGGTGGGAGGCTAGGAGCTTTCCCCAGCCCTTTCCCAGCTGCAGTTTCCCCAACACTGCAGGATCACACTGCAGGAGTACTCTGAATGAAGCATGCAACATTCACAGCTCAGTCTGTGGCTTTTCTTGGTTTCCTTGTTCCCTTTTGGTCATGGATGGATTTCAGGGTCTGAAAGGTGAAATCTGCACTGCCTTTGATCTCCTACCTGCAACACTCCTGTGCATGCAGCCTGGGATGGTCATGAAGATCACTAGAGGTCAGTGGTCCTTGGCTGCTGCTCCGGCACAGGGAGCTTGCATGGCCTGGCAAGCTGGACCTCTGCTCTGGCTGCTCTCCAGGCAGTCTTCATTCAGGATCTTCCAAAGAACCCGCCTCAGTTACTCCACCTTCATGAGCTTCTCCATGAGAGGTGACAGCAGAACCTGTGTGCAGGTACCTGCTTCAATATTTCCTTTACTTAAAAGGTGGCGGTGTAAGATGATATCCAACTATTAACCCAAAACAGTGGTGTTCCTCCAATTTCCTCTTTCCTTTTCACCTCGTCCTTTGATATGTAAAAGCCCACCTGGATCACTCTACCCTGGCCCTGCCCTGGTGGGTTTTGTTCGGGGAGAATAAAGAGCATTTTTGGCTTGGTGCACAGACAGATACCACAAGGCACAGATAGACTCCATGACTCTCCTGACTGGCTTGGTTTATTAATTCTTCATCACCACCCTGCTTCTTCAGACCTCTTGAGGGTAGATTTATTTTACAGGCAGTTTGACTTAAGTAGTCAGGGGCTTTCACCCTACTTTCCAAAGCATCTCTTCTGCCACACTTTCAGGGTCAGGGGTATACTGGGTTCCCAGTGGCTCTCTCACAGGACTTTCTGATGGTTGTAAGTTGTTTGTTCTCATCCATGGGACTGATGATTCTAGAATGTTCTTGAAAGTTCTAGAATTTTGTTGAATCTGTTCTACCTCTGGACCTCATGCCCAAAGGTGCTATATCCTAAGGCCATTCCTTTGGGGGTAAGGTTATAAATTAGAAATTGGGGTGTGATTGAGGCCACATATACACTCAGTTCATTTCAACTTCTCAAATCAGGTATCTCTGGCTATTTTTTGTGTTTTGGACTACAGCCTGTGATGCATAGGGATTACTCCTGGCTATGCGCTCAGAAATCACTCTTGGCTTGGGGGACCGTATAGGACGCTCGAGCATTGAACCAAGGTTAGCGCATGCAAGGCAAATGCCCTGCCACTTGCAACACTGCTTTGGCGCGTGTGTGGTGTGTGTGTGTGTGTGTGTCTGTGTCTGTGTGTGTGTGTGTGTGTGTGTGTGTCTGTGTCTGTGTGTGTCTGTGTGTGTAAGTAGTGTCATGGGCTCAGTTTCTCGGGTTTAAGTTTTGTCTCCTGTCTCCATCTTTATCATTATACTATACTTTCTAAGCTTTTATCTCCAATTTATTTCACTTCTATTTTAGCTTTTAACTGAAATGTTTTAAAAATGTCCGAGGCCACATTTAAATTTCCTGAAAGGGGTTTTCTTAATTGTGCTCTGGCAATTTGCAATGCGTATCTCTAAGGGATCGATAAGAACTTTCTATCCAGAGTTTTTGTCTTCCTGTCTTGCTGCCACTCTGGTTCCTAGAGTCTTTATCTTGCCCATTTCATCTGAATCTGACTTCAAAGGTTTGCAGACAGGGGCATGACACTGTCCACTTCTTTCAGGCTGAGAACTGGCTCTCTCTGAACTGCTGAGATCAGATCCTCGGATCAAGTTCTGACCCACTCTCCCCAGGTAAAGCCAGGACAAATCTGCCTTAGAGGGGACACAGGATAAATGTAAACAAAGGTCTGTTTTGAGTTCTGTGGAGGCTTGTCAACATGGGGCATGGATTTATGTTGTAGTGGAAGCAATTCTGCTAAATCTGTGACCACTAAATATTTGTAGAATTACTTCCATATGCCCTTGCTGTTTTTGAAAGATAAACGACTCATTCCTTCAGTGACTCAAGCTACAGGTTTTTTTCACCCTGAAATAACACACTTGACACACTTGGTAAGGGCCAGGAGTGAAACGAATGTGCTTGCAGACATTAGATTTTTATAGACACAGCTAGCTCTGGACAATCACAAAACTCTATACATAGTAACTGCGGAACCTTACTATATAACCACATCAAGACATATAAACTTTCTCTCATTTCCCTCTCTCTGGGCCACACTTGGCAAACTAAGGGTTTAGCTCTTGGCAGAGCTTGGGGACTATATGGGATGCTGGAGATTGAAACCAGATCGGTTGCATTCAAGGCAAGTGACTTACCTGCTCTACTATGGCTCTTGCCCCAAGAAATGTAAAGATTATTCATTTATCTCAGACTTTCCATGATTTCTTCTGGGCCTTTTCAGGTCTCCTAAAGTTGTTTTCTTAAAACCAGGCTTTGTGGAAGAATACATCTTCCCTTGTAAATTTGAGGACAAAAACAAAGTTATTCTACTGGCTACACCCCTTCCTGTATTCACAAGAGCTCGAATACAGCAGACTGAGCCCCTTCTGCCTTTTACCATGTTGATTTTGGAAATTTGGGCAATGCGAATTTCTTTGTTTTGAAAACTAACATATTACATTTTGTACATCATGAGAACTAGCATCAGGAAAACCTTGATGAACAAGATAGATTTTGGACACTTCCACTATGGTGATTCTAATTTGTGAATCCAGTTATTTGTGGGAAAAAATGATTTTAAGATGTGATTCTGATTATAAAGTGGGAAGCTGGATGGCAGTCCCACATACTTGGGTCTCACATTTATAGCCCGTGATTGAGATGTTTGTACTTGGTTAAACCCAATGAAGGGCCAGGAAGATGCAATGCCCCAAATCACAACTCAGTCTCTATGTGATGATATGCCATGATCTCGCTCAACATGCATGCTAACATTGGAGATTTGAACTCACAACTGTTTGCTTTCACAGCAGGCATTTGAAGTCTCTTCCCCCGGCCCTTCCCTGATGATATTTTTTTGGGTGCATGTGTGCCCAGTGATACTCAAGAATTACTGTTGAGTATTGGTACTCAGTGTTGCTCTTTGTGTGTTTGTAAGACAATCTGGTGATAAGGAGTTTCTGATCTACCCAGCATCACTCTGGAAGACATCATGATCTGTTAAGTCTTAGAGAAGTCCAGAGTTGTGGTCTAGTGACTCTAATTCCAGAACACACATGGGCTCCCGGATAACCTGCTGCAGGAAACTACCCTTGGCTACAAAGATGAGGTAGGGATACAAGAGCCCTGGTGAGCCTAGCACTTCACTCAAATTTGACACAGCCACCTGGACCACTGTAAGAATGGACCACAGAGCATCAGTCCTGCACCCTGGGATGCCAGCAGTGATTCTGCTATAACCTGGACCTCAACATTTAAAACTGACTTTAAAAAAATAAAAAAAAAAACGGGACCCGGAGAGATAGC
>PVKC010032823.1:0-14146 GCA_004027635.1 Crocidura indochinensis
TGAATCTATTAATTACAAGTGCCTTCTGCAATTCTATTCTTTGATTATAGTGGAAAAATTTTTAAAAAATGATTTTTATTTGAAATATTTTCAGACAATTAGAAAATATATTGACTTTCCAGAATACATGAAAAGACATAAATATTTTAGTTATCTATTATAAAACACTAAATTACTTATTAGAGATTTTATATATAGGTAATCTACAAGATAATACATATTTTCCATAAAAGATCACTGGCTTTATATTTGTATTATTTTAGTACTTTATGTAAAATGATAAGGTATTTAATATATAAGGAAAATAAATGTTGCCCAATGGACAAATGAAAACATTGGATAAATGCAAAGCTAACTTGACCATTTTTGTTTTTTATTAAGAAGTACAGGAGCTGGAGCAACGGCACTAACATAACATCTTTATCATTTTATATATTGGATTTACATAAAATGATAAATGAATTACAGTTAAATCATAACATATACAAAGGAATATATTTTGCTATAAAAATGCTTCATGATGTGTAAGATAAAGATGAAGCTTGAGAACATTATGCTAAATTAAGTAACTCAGGCAGACAAAGACATATGGTAGAATCTCAAAAGAAATATACTCATAATGGGTCCAGAGATACCATGGAGGTAAGGCCTTGTATGCAGAAGGTCGTGGTTTGAGTCCCAGCATCCCATATGGTTCCCAGAGCCTGCCAGAAGCGACTTCTGAACATAGAGACAAGAGTAACAACTGAGCACTGCCGGGTGTGACCCAAAAACAAACATACAAATAAAGCAAAGCAAAAGAAATATACTCAGAAACAATATAAGATCGTATTTTTGTTACCAGACACTTGGGATAGGAGATAAAAATTGGAAAAAGAGACATTAGAGAATTAGTACAGTGTACAGGGTACTTGCCTTGTACACAGTCAACCCATCTTGAATAACTCTATACGATCCCAATTAGCCACACCAGCATCCCCTCCAAAGTTAAACACCACAGATCAATGATTAGAGAATCTTGTAACCAGCATTGGAATGACAGCAAGTTATCTTAAAAAATACAAGAAGTTTCCCCCTAAACACTACCAGGTGGGACCCAAAAACCACAAAAGAGAGTGAGACAAGAAGCTCAAAATAATATTTTTTAATTTATTTATCCTATTAATATTTTATTTTTCTCTTACCTAGTTTTTGTCAACCTTCTTATTTTGGTGTAGATAGAGAAGTAGTAGTCCACTATTTTCCTTATATATATACTTTTTCTTTCTTCTTTTCTCTTTAATTTTTTGCACTCTGTCATGTTTTTTATCTCAAGACCATGGCAATTATGTGATGCATATCTTTATCGCTGCAATGCTCACTAGATGTCTTATTTGATATGTCTTTGTAAAATGTTGTGGTGTTTCACCTTTTCTTTTCCCCTTCTCTCAAACTGAGGATGAGAACTGCTAGAAGGACTCTGCCCATTGTAGGCATACTTAATTTTTACCCCATTCTATTACGGTACTCTTCCCCAAACAAAACCACAAAACTTGAACTATCTAATCCTGCCTCCCAATCAGAGGGAGAAGCAATGGAGACACCAAGAACAATCAGATATAAGATCACCAAGTAATAAACCAGAAACAGAGGGAGTCACTCAATCTAGAAGACCCTGGGGAGAGGGTGGGGGATATGGGAGACAGAATGGGATTGGAGGTGGAGGGAGGACAACTTGGTGATGGGAATTCCCCTAAATCAATGTTTATTTGTAAATGGAACATTACTGTGAATATCATGTAAACCACTATGAGTAAAATAAAAAAAAAATCGGAAAAAAAAAACAGAAAAAGAGCAAAAAAAAAAAATACAAGAAGTTTAGTGTATGGAACAAGTAGGGCTGCTTATTAGAGCACGTAATGTTACCCTATTAATATACATTTTACATGATGCTGATTGACTATTTTACTAGTTACTTTAGAAAACACTGGCTTTATCTTTTTATTTATGTTTTATTATTTTAGTTTGGGGGCTATGTCCAGTGATGTTCAAGGGTTACTCCAGGTTCTATGCTCAGAAATCATTCCTGGCAGGCTTGGGGGACATGATGCAAGGGATCAAGTGTGGATTGACTGCGTTCAAGGCAAAAGCCCTACTATTGCTCTAGCCTGAGCTTTTATCTTTCTAAAATAAATAAATAAATACTATGCTACCTAGGAATGACTATTTTATCTATCGTACTTCTCTGCATTCCTATTCTTCCCAGGCATGGTTGCTCTTAATATGGAGTGTGTATCCATTATAATTGCAAATCTGAGTCTCTCTATAACTATGGAAATAATACTTCCTTGCAATTGGCATTTTTAAAGCTGTGAAAATAAATTAGATAGGCTAAAATCGATTTGGTAATAACTATTTTATTCAACAGGGTTGACAGGTTTGTAAATTTCAATGAAAGCAAGGAAAGTACAAAACAAGGAAACAGGTTTAAAGAGTTTTGTTAATAACTTTTGTCAAACTGAAAATATCCCAGAGCTATTAAGTATAAGAATGTGCTAATTAAGTATTATATTAATTATTAGACTGTGCTAATTGAAAGGCTGACTCAAAAACCCCAAAAGAGGGAATTAATGACACAAAAGCACTATATTCCAGAATTGTTCTTTGTCTACACTGGCTTCTATTACATTTAGTAATAGACAATTACTGCCTTAATGTCAGACATTAAGTTACATTAAAGTTATAATGTAGTAGTTTAAATGAATGTTTCTATCTTGTTTTATATTTAAATATTCCTATACCAGTTCATATAGTACAGGGATTAAGATACATATTGGGCACTCAGAAAACTTCAGTTAAATTCCTGGCACTCACAAAATTTTGGGCATATCTATGTTTGGGAGTTTCACATTGAACCCCCAACTAGGGCTGGTCAAAGTCTCTTAAACATATTACATATATAATTAAGTGTAAAGTATAGAAAAATTTAAATATAAGTTAAACTGAGATGTATGTGTAGACAAAGAACAAAGCTGCACCCATGTATCCTTGACTGGCCTTAGCATTTTACTCCTAACATTAAATCTTTACTTTAACACACTAATCTTGGAAAAAGAAGGTATTGTTAATAAGATATAAACACATTGTAATGCAGCTACCCTAGAAAGAACATTATATTTGAAGCTTCACCTCTTCTTATCACATCCTTACTTTTCTCAAACCAAGCATCCAATTACTTGGCAGTAGAATTCATGTTATATTTATTAAGAAAATCTGTGAATGTAAATAATGATTGTGTTTTCAGCAAGTTTGGCTTGTTTATCTAAGAACACTTAGATCTGATAGCCAGTACACCTACCTGCAAACAAGAGTAAAATTTTATTCCCATTTTATTTATTTATTTTTCCTCTGTGAGATATGTCCAACCTATTTAAGGTAAACTTCTGGCTCAAGGTACCATACATGGTGCTGTTGTTCAAACTCAATTCTACTGCATGCAAGGCAAGTGCCATGTCCACTGTATTATCTCTTCAGCCTCAATGATGATATTTAAAGTCTACTAATATACTATTCAGAACACATTCATTACGCATACCTTCACAAAATTAACCTTAGACATAAATTAAAATATATAATTTCTTATAGTTAAAAAATTAAGAGTTATCTCTATTTGTGTTTTCATAGACCATATTATTGGTTGTAATTAGATTCAATGACATCAAGAAAACAGTTCAAATTTATAATAATCTACTCCCTTGCACATACTGGTTATATGTAACTGGTATATATTACAGAAAAATTTCTTTCTCAGTTGCTGCTCAAACCTATTTTCATGTGTCAGACTAAAACTTTCTGCTCATGCTGAAGAATGTTATTTAAAATAGTATTGCTAATAAACATCAAGTGTCAAGTTATGAATGGAAGTTCGTAAGTCATGTTGGTTTGATTTTATCCAAGCTGCAGAGCATAATATTATAACAAATACTTTAATTAATTTAAATATAAATATTCCCAGTTATTTTCAAAGAATTAAGTTAGACTTTAGTATGGAAGTCAATTTTTTAGCTTTTCTGTGAAATCAGTCTCTAATGAGAGACACAGACACAATGAGAAATCTCTCTTTGCTGAATAACAGTTTTAAAACCAAAATGTTAGACCTGACATTATAAATTGGACAGGGGCAGTTATATTCGTTAGAATTCTGACATTCACCCCCAAAGAGTCATTTCTGAATATGTCAAAGAAAGAAAAATGGTTGGTTGCAGTCTGCCATAGAAATAACACATTATAGACTAAATATATGGAAATTTTATACTATTTCAACCCTGTTGTCAGTTTGGCAACTTTGTCCTAGCTGCAGTAATTATTTTATTATGGTTATGACTTGGTTATTTTGTATGGAACCAGTTTTGGAATTACCATCTAATGTTTATGGCGAACCCAGATTTTCTGTGCTTCTGACCAGAAGTAGCTATACATCAGAGGACACGGCCTCAAATTCAATCGATTTGTTAGATCACTCACATTACCACTTACTTTCTACATCACTGATTAATTACATAGGTTATGAATCCAGTTATTCATAGGACACAATATAAGGAAATGGAGTGGTGTTTCCGTAACCTGTCAAGATTTCCCTTGTAAGTCCCAATCCTAAAGATTTTTTCAGACATTCCCAGAGACTTCACTACAAAGTCACAAATAAATCATTGGCAGTTGAATTCAATGCCTGCCCCTTCCTTTATTTAAAAGAGTTCTAAAAATGTTTTAATTTCTCAGACATATCATAGCCTGTTCTCAGATGTTTCCCAAGAGTTAACTCATTACCACAGCCAAAGATATGTTTTTGATCAAACACTTAGAAAATTTCAAGAACTTTGGAGAAGATGTGAAAAGGAACTGCAAATGTAGACCACATAGAATAAAAGCTCTATTTTGTTCATCTAAGTGGACAACAATATTTTCTATAAGACATATATTGCATATTATACTTATATAATGGAGAAAATAATCAAGTTAAATTGAAAATAATTTAAAGTTAGCATATGGTTAGTACTTTCTTAATAGTATGCTTAATAAAAATAATTAGCTGATTCCAGTTAAGATGTACCTTATTTAATAACTAAGAATAGAAACACTTCCAAATTATAGAATAAATATTTTATTGTAACTTTTTGAGATCTGATATTGGAATCTATTATATTAGTAATCAAAGAACACATGTTAGCAAGTGCTGATGATATTTTTTAATTAAAATATGGATTATCAATACAGAACTTCACAGTGTAAATAAATAAATTCTGAAAATATTCAAGAAGGCAGTAATTTGAAGGCCAAAGAGATAGTTTAGGACAGAGGTAATGTCTTGCATACTGCAAAAACTGTTCTAATTATAAACATTATATGTGATCCCAAAATATAAATAAATAAAACTTTGAGTCAATGTTTTAAAAATACTTCTATTAGGAAATGTATACTTAAATGAAATCCTTGGCATAACCTCATTGGTGTTGATGCAAATCTTCCAGCGTGAAATACATTCCATTGCAACTGTCTTAATCTCTTTAGTGTTTACACTGTTTTCCTATTCATCACAGGAGTATCTGTCTCTAGAAGAGTTCCATCCACATAATTGGATTCATTCATAACTTATTCCTCATTTAACAATCCCATTTTCACTTGAGCATCTGTTCATCAGAGCACACACTATTAGGCTGATAATCACTCTGGTTTAGATTATTATTTAGCAACATTACTTTGAACTGGTTAAGTACTTTTTTGAAGTTAGTGGAAGGATTGTTATCAAACAATTAGTTGCTAAAGGAAGTGATAAAATATAGAGCTGATTTGAACTGTATTAGTGGTCTTAAGAAAGGTGATAACCTGCAACAATGTAGAAATTTAATCATGTTTAGTCTTAAATTTGTGAATAACTGATAAGGACTCTATAACAGACCTCAATCTTATGAAACTATGCAAGTGGCATTGTTTTCAGGCGGACTAATAAAGGAGAAAATAGAAAGCATTTTATGGACTTTGAATTCAATTTTGGTGTGCTACATTCTGATGTGATACATGGTTGTTGATCCTAGTATACTGCACACACCTTGGACTTTAAACAGACCTTTACTGAACATATCAAGTGAGATTCAAATTGACAAGAATGCACACTAAAGTACCTTTCTATAATTTAATTTAAGGATTGCATCTTTCAGTTTATTGAAAAGTAATTGGAGATAAAATGTGGCATGTTATATTTTAAAAGAAAATGAGTTTCATTGCATGTTAATACATCTCTTTATTTTTTATGAAGCACATATTAGAATTTAGTTCATGTATAGTGATGGAATTTCTATATTTAAAGGTTGCCTAAACCAAATAGTCTTTATTTAATCAACACATAAGCATTTCTTCCATTCTTTATTTTCTCTTTCCATCTTATTCATATAAATTGTGCTGATTTGGAAGTCGCTTCCTGCCACTCTGTCTTCTCGCCCTTCATTCTAGTATGCCAGAGCTCAACTAAAATTAACTACTTTCCAGACTTTCAGAGCCTAGAACTGAGGATTCTCCCTGTTAGTGGTTACAACATATTTAATAAAATGCTACCCTGTAAGTCTAAAACGACCATCCCTTGAAAAGTTCCTACTGTGTAAACTCCAAGAAGAGTCTGCTGTGCTTATGAACATAAAAACAGCACAACCTAGCATTACTCACAGTAAGAAATTAATATATTCTTATCTGAGAAAATAATTTTTTCTCAGCGTGTGTGTGAACCAGCAAAATATAAACCTCACATCCAACTAAGTGATATCTTACTTTTTATAGCTGTTCTGATACCTTGGGTGACAGATAAGAACTGGTATCATTATATCGAAGAGGTCAATATGATTTATGATAAATGGATAAAACTCTTAAAATATGAACTCATTTGCAAACTACCACTAACTATATAATGATTTTACATTGCCTGCATTTTTAGAATTTATACATTAACTATTATGCATCTTTGAATTGATACTGTCATTTCCTCGTGTCAACACGAGGAACAAAAACGTTCTTTATGACTGAGTTTTAGAATTAGTTTGAATTATTTAAAGTATAATCTCCTCATGGACTCATTGGAGAGGCTTAATATTATTAAAATCCAGGTGGCAGCACAATTTACATGCCTAGCAAGCAAAAAATTGTTTGCTAATGGAAGCAATTTTAAAAATGGCTTGGGTTTTCCTCAATGATTATCAATTCAAATAATTTCATATTTTTTAAATATATTTCTGTTTTAATTTATATTCTGTTTGAAATACTTGATGTCACTATCAGTTTTGACACTAAAATATATTTCAAATATTATTGGGAATTATATTTTTCATAATATTCTTGAGATTAGCAATTTCTATGTTTCTGAACAAAATTACCTTTTATACTTTGACTACTTGGCTTCTTTTATGAGATTTTTATTATTGATAATAATTTTGTATCTCAGTGAAATCTTTCTTAAACTTTATTATACATTCTTGCAGAAACCAAAATCTTCCAATCATGTTCTCAAATGGATTGTAAGAAATTTCCCCGAAGTAAATTAATTTGATAGTCATGAGACTTTAACTTTTGGTTTGTTTTGTTTTTGTTTTTGGGCCACACCCGACTGTGCTCAGGGGATACTCCTGGCTGTCTGCTCAGAAATAGCTCCTGGCAGGCACAGGGGACCATATGGGACATCAGGATTTGAACCAACCACCTTTGGTCCTGGATCAGCTGATTGCAAGGCAAACACTGCTCTGCTATCTCTCCGGGCTCCGAGACTTTAACTTTTTATGTATTATCTAAGGTGTTACATACTGTTTATAGAAATTTAACTATTTCCTTCATAAAGAAGGACAAACATGATATTAAAAAAAAAACTACTTTGGCTCTTCTCTCCTCCTCTCTGCCAAGCCAATCTACGAACCGGGACCCCCACCAGTAAGATGGTCTCCCTCGATCCACGTGGGACCAATCGAGCCGTGTGATTGGGGACCCCAGAAACATAAAGGTGAATTCTGTTTATGAGTGATCGTCCTCCCACTGTAACTTTACCTTGTCCTCTCTCTTTGCATCTTTGTTCTCATAAATAAAAAATAAATAAATAAAAAAATAAAAAAACTACTTTGCAAATGCTCTATATTTATAGTATATCTAATAAAAAGTCATCTTTATTTAAAGTAAGAACAAATGCAAAGTGATGAATAATCTCGATTTTAAAAATATGTAAAAAAGAACAAATAAAATAAACATGCTTAAATGTAAAAATAAATAAAATTGAATAAAAGAACACAGTATATAAATATTAATCATAAGAAATATGGTGTGGCTAGAGCCACAGTGGTGGCGCCAGTGATGGGGCATTTGCCTTCATGCGCTGACCTAGGGTGGATCACGGTTCAATCCCCTGGCATTCCATATGGTCCTCCAAGCCAGGAGCGATTTCTGAGCACATAGCCAGGAATAACCCTGGAGCATCACCAGTTGTGCCCCCCCAAATAAAACCAAAAAAATAAGGTTTGTCCATAGTAATAACACGAAGGTATAGATTTCAGCAGAAAGAACATGACCACATATCCTGACAAATATTTTCTCATACTAAAACAAGACAGTTTTTAATTTTAAAAGTTAGATTAATCTTTTGTGTGCACCTGATAAGACCCTCAAGTGTTATGAACTCAAAATTTACATTAACAAAAAGAAAAACATGAAAAATATGCAATTCATGTTAGTGATTTTAACATATCTGCCTATATAGCATAAGCAATCTATTCATCCAAATTGATCCAAATTCCATGTATAGAACATATCAATTAGTTTCAAGTGCACCTGACACATTCTTGAAGATACACCTTAGAAGTGTATTTTAAAAATACACTTATTTTAAAAATAAGCCTTGAAGAACTTAAAAGACCTGAAACCACAAACACATAATTTCAGGCAAAGTAAGGATGGAATTAATAACAGAAACATACATAAATCCGCCCATATACTTTGAAATGGTAAAACATGCTGCATAAAGGGACTGTTACAAGAAAAACACTGCAGTTTCTGGATGACCAGATAATGTAAACACAGTAAAGAAACATTTGACACACACAGCTAAAGTTGTACTATAGTTTGATCATCACATCAGAAAATAAAAATTTTTGTCATCAATATTAATACTAATACTAATATTAATACTAATAAACTGTAACTAAAGAAATGAAAAGTTTTAACAAATGACAAAAAAGAGAAAGTATCATAGGTCAAAATGTAAGTAAAGGACAAAAAAATATGGGAATAATATTACAACTCTAACCTTTGTATACATGCTTTGAAATAATATATGTATTTAGAGGTATGGGTGGAGAGAATGATTAGATTCAAAGAAAATTTTGATATAAAAATTATTTTGGTTTTACAGTCAGAAAAAAACTTCATAAGGTTCTACTTATAGTATAGAAATGACAGGATCCATTTTTAGTGGAATATGAAAAGCCCTGTATAGTTCTGGGGCTCAGCCCCAGTTTTACTATCTCTGTTTTTAATACTGCCATAGTCCTGGACCTATTAACTTGTTAAATCTATAGTATGAAAGATTTTACTTTGGAAAACAGTATTTATGTGATATTCCTTCACCAGTTCCATTCTAATTCAGCAGAGTAACCAGTAAGGAAACTGACTTTCATTTTAGTTCAATTTTCTTTTGAAAATTTAAAGTAAATGATAAATTGGTAGTTTAAGCAAGATGGCTAATTCTTTTTTGTGGTTTCCCTAAAGGACTAGAGAATATAGATGATGCTGAGAGTTAAATGAAAAAGTAGTAAATCACATTTTTAAAAGCTATGATATTTAATATTTTTAAACTGTGATAAGTTTAGGTATAATGTGTTATCATGCTTATGCAAATAATGTTTCTTTGGCTATCTTTAAAATACAAAGACATATAGAGCTATTTCATGCCCTGTTATAAGATTATTATCAGAGAATGATAAAAAGTGGTTAAAAGAAAAATGGGAGAACTGCTTTAGATCATTTAAAGAGGTCTAAGGTTACCAGATGAGGAAAGCTAACGTGCTATTTTTGAGGATCATTTGTGGTGAATATGGAATACCAACATCCATTTTGAAGAGTGAAATTATATTCCTTAGGACACAGTTTTGGAACAAAAGTAGGTAGGGCACTTGTCCTGCAAGATGCTGACTCTGACTCAGCTTTAGTCCTTGACATTCCATAAGCACAAGGAAAAATTCCTGGGTGAAAAGCCAGACATAACATCTGATCATTGTTGGGTCCCAAAACAAGCATAAATAAATCTCCCAAGATACATAGATAGACCAACATTTCTCCAAGTAAAAATAAAGTGTAAAAAGAACATTTGCTACCCTAGGATTTGAACATTTTTTCTTCTAAAGTTATCTAAGTAGGAAATAATAAAATTATCATTATTAATCATATTTTAAAGCTATTTCAAAAGGTATCAGTACTTCACAAGATATTGCTATTTAATCTAATAGGCCTTGCCTTGTACTCAAAAACTGTTTTCCTCCATATTATATAGAAAAATATATATACTATGAGATGGAGCACATTTTATTATTCTTTAAAAGAAAATAGAAAAATAGCTTTATTCATTTTAGTTATTTTCCCTAAAGGACCAAGTGAAGATTATGAAGAATTCCCTGAGTATAAGGTATGTGTGAGGGAGGAGTGTCAAATGTCATCTCAGACCACAAAATATTATAAACAACATATAGAGTAACAAAGTATTTTAAGCATGTATTCTTTGCATTTCTTGCATATGACATTACTAGTGTTAATGTAAGAAAATCTCTAACTCTTATAATCTATTATGCTAAATGACTAGTGCATTTTTATACATATAGGCAAGGGAACGGATGTATCAATACAATATTTAAAGATACAATCAAATGTATCTTTTAAATGTAATAAAAGGTAAATAATAGTTTTGGGGAATATGGGAAAGGAAGGTGGCTAGGTGACTATCCCTTCAGATAATGTCCAGAATCTACTTATTAATTTGTTAATCCAATAAATTGTGCACCAGATCTAATTGATAATTTATTACCCCCCCAAAGTCTGATCAAAGTGACCTAAGTAAAGGCAATGGAAACAAGAAGTGCACCAAGAGGCCCTGCATTCATCTGGATAATTGATCAAAGTCCCTATTGGGCAACTAAATCCATAACCCAGGATCTAATGAAGTAAAGGAAATACAATAAAAAGTGGTTAAATCAATAAGCTCACAAAACTTTTGCATTTATTTCAATATAAATGTAAATAGCCCAGTTACCTTGAGATAGCAAAATAACTAAAATTGTTTGGCTAAACAGATGCTACAATCATCTGAAAAAATAAAGGACATAAAAGTGCCTATGCAGTCCTTTCTCATCCTAGGAGTAGCTACCTTTAATATTTTAGAAAATGCAGTTAAGCACAGCTGTGTATGTATAGAATATATGTAGGTATAGAATATGAACACCATGAAGAGAGAAAAGAGAGGGTCCCTTGGGTTCTTTCCAGATACAATGGATTGAGGAGGCACACACAGGAAAGATAAACAGACTGATCTAGCAAAAGAAATGACCAAGGAGTCCATTTTCTAGGGAACAATATGAGTTCTTCCCTAGGGTCAAATTCATGCTGCATTGCTTCCATCTCTCTTGCTGTACATGTAGTTGACATTAGTGACAAGCTCGCTTTTATTGCAGCTAGGAACATGCATCTTCAGTGCTACTATTCCATATTTATATGATTAATGGTCAATCTGTAAGTTTCAGGAGGCAATTTAACAGTTCACTTTGTCACAAAAGCACTCATTTGAAGGTGCTTTTACTTCTTTCAACAAACAAACAAACAAAGAAAAAAATGGCAGGCTTCTCTTGTCAAGACTGAAAGTCTCAGAAAGGGGAAGTTACCCAGACATGATCTGCTCAAGTCATTATCCAAATTTGCTGACCTGTGCTCTGAGTTCCACACTCCTCTACCTTTGACAACTGGGACATTGACAATGCATTTGTTCCAACAAATATATACATAGATGTTTAGTCAATATTATATGAATACTGAATGGATTACATGAGTTTGCATTATACATGCTAAATAAAATGGTAATAACCTATAACTACAGATTAGGATTGTAGTTTAAAGAATTTGAGAGCATGTAGAATCTTTTCTTACATTGTATAATATATCTGTGTGTGTATATATACATATATACATCCTATATGAGCTTGTGTGTATGTGTGTGTGAGAGAGAAAGAGGAATGATTAACTTGAAGAGAGTTAACATGAACTCATTTGGTTTTTAAATCCTGTTATATTTTATTTCAATTTGATTTAAAATATCTAGCATAGGAGCTGGCCCCAGAGCTCCCACAAGCCAGGAGTTCTCTTGATCTTGTACTGGCTTGTGGTGGGCACTGGGATGGACGACTGGCCCAAGGACCCCCCCAGACTAACCATTAGTCTGGGGGGCCAGATTCCCCCACGCCAGAGGGGTTCTTCACAAGCACCTCAGGAAACCTCAACCAAGCGTGCCTGCTGACTTAAGCCTGTGACCCCTCTCACCCCCGTCAAATCATGGACTGATACATCATGCCAGAATCAGCTGCATCAAAATTCCCAACTCATGGACATTACAGGACTCTGAAATTCTGCAAATCATATCTTAAACTGTAAACTAAAATTTATGACAAGAAAAAGTGCCTTAACTTCCACTCCCCACAAGAGTATCTCAGATGACCTCATTGGGAGGCCTATATTGCCTACGTATGCTTAATATCATATTAATAATACATCTTAAGATATATACTCCTAAACATACAGATAACCTCCCCCATCACTTTCTTTTTTCAAATACCTTTCTTTTCCTTTTTTCCCCTTAACTTATCTTTTTTGTTTTGTTTTGTTTTTTTCTTTTTAATTTTTTAGCTCAGTTTCATCTATTTGCTCTATTTTTTTATATATGCATACTCCCAGCTTGGGTGCTCCCGGCTACAAAAACCAAGAAACACCTTGCCTGGGATAAAAGCTCAGAGCACACCACAGGTATTGTATGTGTAGCCTGTCATCCCTACTCGGAATAGCACCATACGTTTTTGTATAGGCACAGTAAGTAAGGGGAAAACATTGACTCAGACAGAAGATCTTATCTTCTATGGATAAGAACTCACACTTTTTACACAAGGGTGCCTCCCATCATGGACATATGTCATGTGGATACAACTCAATCTCCACGAGATCGGACACTGTCCTTTCTCTAATCCCAGATCCCAGATGTAGAACTGAAACTACTCCCTGTAACAACACCAGGAACTAAGCTCTTTTGGGAGATATACTTGTGCTAGGGTTGATAAGACAACGTGGACAGCGAGGAAATGTCAATTTGACCTAAGACCGGAGGTCCTATCACAACACCTAACACTCAGTGGAAACCAGAAGATGTATTGTTCTTTGAAATATGAAAAATAAGAGCACTAACTTCAGAAAACTGACTTTGACAACAGTGACTGGTAGAACGTACCCGGAAACCATTAAGGAAAACCGTACCCTAAGCAATAGTCCAGATCTCTTACAAAAATCAAGATTTCTTAGCACAGAGGCCCAATTCTGACAACAGAGACTGAGCAGAATCTTTGGAATCATGACTTTTTAGACTATGGCTTAGGTAACTAGCAAAAACATGGAGCACAGGACACAGAAAACTGAACACATCAACAATGTTGGAATAACCTCTAGAACCTTAAAGACTGTACCCTAGGCCTGGTCCTACGACATGTGCAAATACCGAGATTGCTTTCTACAGTAACCTGATTTTCTCATCCACAACTGAGAGGAAACTTTCCTGACATCTCCACAACAACAAAAACAAACAAACAAAACCCCTGGGATATGACAATGAGAAAGTATGGAACCAGTGGTTGTTCCCATGACAATATGCTCCAGGAATGGAGAAACCCTGAATCTATTAGGTCATGGAAATTTCCTTACTTCCCCAAAACCTACTGTGCCTATAAAAAAAAAAAAAAAAAAAAAGTGGGTAGCACCAAACCCTGCCAGGCCATTATTCCTTTTTTTCTGGTTTTGCTTTGTTTTATTTATTCACTTACTTTTATCTGTTTTTGATATTATTTTC
>PVKC010032824.1:0-14145 GCA_004027635.1 Crocidura indochinensis
TCCATTTGTAAAGAGTTTCTATATAGAAGCCCATCAGCTAACAATAAGGCACTTAATGCCTAAAAACTCTCATCTTCCTAACCTAGAAAAAAAGGCGCGGAGAAGGCCCCGCCCCTGTCTTGGCCACGCCCTCTCATTTGCGTGACCACGCCCACAGCCGAAAGGGCCGCGCTGCTTTTGGGCAAGGCGGAGTCGGAAGGGACGTGGCGGAAGAGACGTGAGTCTGCAGCGACGCATGCGCCGCTGTTTGACGTCATCTCCGCGCGCCGTCCTACACGTCAGTGTCGTGCGCGCATAGGAGCGCCGCTGGTAGTGTTTCCAGTCGCTCTCGTTTGTTTTTTCGCTAGGCATGGAGAGCGACTTCTATCTGCGGTACTACGTGGGTCACAAGGGAAAATTTGGTCACGAGTTCCTGGAGTTTGAGTTCCGACCCGACGGTAAGAAAGAGCACGCACCCCAGGAACCTTTCGAATGGGGAGGCCGGACCCCGAATGTGCGGGGCTATCAGAGGAAGAAGGGACAAACCTGGGACCTGCCTGGTCTGCGAGACACGGTGCTTGTGGCCAAGCCACAGGTTCTTTCTGTCCCCGTACCCAGGACTACTCTTTGTTTTTGCACCATTTGCATGCATTTCCACTTTGTTACTAAGATTATGTTCCATGAGGATCAGGGATACAGGATAAACTAGACAAGCCACCTCTCTTAGGAGCCTCGTGTTTTGGTATTAGGAGAGCAATCAACAACTAAAAAGAAGATTCCAGATGTTGGTTAGTGGTGAGAGGGGAAAAATGATGACATCATTACGGTTGAGTTGTTTTGAGAGAGAGAGAGAGAGAGAGAGGAGAGAGGGAGAGAGAGAGGAGAGAGAGAGAGAGAGAGAGAGAGAGAGAGAGAGAGAGAGAGAGAGAGAGAGACGCACAGACCTTGGGGAGCTTTAAGATGGGATGTTGGACCTGACTTCTCTGGTGAGGAACCTACGTTGTGAAGCTCAAGAGGAAGAACTTTATATCCAGAATTTGGATTTTGGGATTTTGCTCTTAAGTGCAACAGGAAGTAACTGGAAAAAATTTTTGTGTACTTGTTTGTTTTTGCTTTGGGGCCACACCCAGCAATGATCAGGAGGTAACTACTACTGGCTCTGCACTCAGGAATTACTCTTGAAGGTGCTGGGGGATCATATGAGATATCAGGGATCAAACCCAGGTCAGCCACTTACAAGGCAAACGCCTACCTGCTGTACTATCTTGCTCCCATTCCGAACAACCAGAGTATTTCTTTGTTTTGTTTTGGGGCCACACACGACGGAGCTTGGACTACTCCTGGCTCTGTGCTCAGGAATTGCTCCTGGCAGCCTTGGGGAACCATATGCCAGGGATCGAACACCCATCCGTTCTGGTTGGCAACGTGCAAGGTAAACACCCTACTGCTGTGCTATCACTCTGGCCCCATCAACCAGGATATTTCTAAGCAGAAAAGAGATATAATCTGTTCTTCCCTTCCCCACCCCCACCCCCGCACAAAACCCAGGTCTTATGCTTTAAAAGGCATACCTTACCACTGATTTACCTGTCTTCAAAAAAAAAAAAAAGACATTTCAATTATTGGAGTGCAGATTGGGCAAGAGTGGAAAGAACAAAGGAGATGTTGGTTGGAAGTAGAGTGCTAGTGAAAATGGAGAGAGCGATTTCAGATATTCCCTGCATCTGGGCTGGGGGGTAGAGGGCACACCTGGCATGTTGAGGTCTTATTTCTAACTTTGCTCAGGTAGACTCTTGGCAGGACTTGGGACCATATGGAGTGCCTGGGATCGAACCCAGATAAAACACATGCAAACAGGCACCCTACTCTTTGTATTTTCTTTCCAGCTTCAGACTTAAGAAATATGCAGGTTGAACCAATAACATTTATTTTTCCTCTTCGGTTTTAGGGCTACAACTGGGTGCTCAGGGGCTGGGGGCCTTCGCTGACTTATTACTTGGGAGGTCGTTACAAAAGGAATTTGGGAGACCATATGGTGCTGGAGACAAACTAGACCTCCTGCCTGCAGAGCATGTGGACTCACTCACCCATCTATCTCCTGGGCTCACAGTAGGACTCTGATGACTTAAAGGATTTGAAGAAGGGGCACTGTGTGGGGAAGAAAAAGGAATCAAAGATAATAGAAAACACTCATGAAAGGCAGGGAATAGATATAGATTTTTAAACAGTGACAAGATAGTGTATAGGGTGCTGCATTAGAAACAGCAGGAACTAAGTACTGAAAGAAGCACTTAACTTAGCCTGAGAGTCAGGGAAGATTTCCCACTTAAAGTGACTTGGGGAGGGCCAAGTAGCATAGTGGCAGGGTGTTTGCTTTGCATGCTGCCGACCCAGGATGGACCTGGGTTTAATCCCTGGTATCCCAAATGGTACCCTGAACCTGCTAGGAGTAACTCCTGAGTGCTGCCAGATGTGGCCCAAAAACCAAAAATAATAAATAAAGTGACTTGGGGAACGGGAGTCTTTAGAATTATGTAGACAATGGTTAGTCAGTTGAGAGTCAAGGAAATATTTTAGAGGCTAAAAATAAAAATGTGTGCTATGTTTCAGCTAAATACTTTGGGGGCTGGATAGTTAATAGTACAAGAGTTAAGGCAGTTATCGTGCACATGGCCAACCCCGTTCAAATTCCTGCCACCAAATATGGAGTAGTACATACGTAATTATGCATATACAAATCCCCATGAGCACTGCCATGAGTGATACTTAAGCACAGTCACCTCCGAGGCTGGAGAGATAGTACAGCAGTAAGGCGTTTGCCTTGCATGCAGAAGGCCTATGGTTCAAATCCTGGCATCCCATATGGTCCCCCAGCCTGCCGGGGCATAGGCCAGGAGTAACCTCTAAGTGTTGCCGGGTGTGACCCAAAAACAAACAAACAAACAAACAAACCAGAAATCACCTCCACCAGCTATGATTCAAAAACCCCAACCCTTTACCTCCTTCACAGAAATAAAAAAGTAATTTGCTTAGTAACTGTAGCTATGTGAGAGGACATTCTGGCTCTTAACATTATGCCATGCTGGGTATGTTGGATTTTCTCAAGTAGTTATTGTTTGTTATGTTAGGTGTTAAGAGTAGCTTATCAGATAGTCTGACAGTACATCAGTTGGTCCACTTTGTGGAGAGTAAATTGAATGGAGAGGCCTGAGGCAGAAAGAGTGCATAGGCTGTTGAAATTAGTTCATTTGGCTCTTTTCCACGTGTGCTGCTCTTTGTTTATGGGGAAAATAATGCATTTCCCATTTTTGTTTAGATAATTGTTTTTAAGTGGCAGTGATCAAATTCAGGGTCTAACACATGTAACACAGAGTGTTCTGTTCAGCTACTTTTCCCTCTTTTTTTTTTTTCGGGCCACACCCGTTTGATGCTCAGGGGTTACTCCTGGCTAAGCACTCAGAAATTGCCCCTGGCTTAGGGGTACCATATGGGACGCTAGGGGATCAAACCTCGGTCCTTCCTTGGCTAGCGCTTGCAAGGCAGACACCTTACCTCAAGCGTCACCTCGCCGCCCCCCTCTCCTCATCTCTTTTTTTCATCTTCCCTTTGTGCTCACCGTACCCAAATCAACCGGGTATTGTATTGGGTACATAGAGGCTGTCTATACTACACATGCTCAGTGCTATAACTGCAACTTGCCATCACAGAAGTGGATCAGAGTTTGCTCTGATTGACCAGATATGTGAATAACATTTCACAGTTTCAAAATGCTTTCATTGTTTATTTGAGCCTCAAGAGACAGCTGGTAAGTTACTGATGACTATCTTTCTTTCCTAACCTGCAGAGATCTGCTTCGCTAGAGTAAAAATTCAGCCTGCCTGTGTTCTTCCGCAAACCTGAGCTGTCTTGTGGAAGAATTGTAGTTCATGTGAGCTGTACTCTTTAACTGTTGGAGGCTCTGCAAAAGACTACTTTGGAAACACCACTGTATAAATAGTTTGAAAAGAATGTTGAGATTTGGGAAACAACATTAGTCTTGATTGGCCAGCGATGCTTTCTTTGATCATACATTTTTATTAGTCATTGAATATGATTTTTGTCCCTTGCAGGGAAATTGAGATACGCCAACAACAGCAATTATAAAAATGATGTCATGATCCGGAAAGAGGTAATGATCCTTCTGAGAGCTCTTATGCAACCTGTGTCGTTTTAATTCTTTCTGGGAGTAATAGTAAAAGATAAAACATGGACAAGTGGGGGCCAGAGAGTTAGCACAGTGGAAGGGCATTTGCCTTGCATATAGAAGGACGGTGGCTCAAATTCTGACGTCCCATATGGTCCCTTGAGCCTGCCAGGAGCGGTTTCTGAGTGTAGAGCCAAGAGTAACCCCTAAGCACTGCTGGGCATGACCCCAAACAAAATGTGGGCAAGTGTAGGCACATTTCAGCTCAAAGTTTTTCTCAAATCCCTATGTAGTTTTCTATTGTCTTTCACAGTGCTGAATCAGCTTCTGATATTTGTTTGTAGTTTTCGAGATCTTAGTTTGAACCCTGTATTTTCTGCTTTGTGACTTCAGGTAAACTTCCTGATTTGAATTTAAGAAACTGGTTTCTTAATCCTCACAAACAGAATAAAAACATATTACCCTTTCCTGTTCCTAAGTCTGTTGTAAAACAAAATTCTAAATTGTCTCATGCACAGCATTATGGAGAGCTGTTAATTTGCATTTGAACCGATAAGAGGTTCGGGGAGCAGTAATTAGAACTGAGTGCATGTTAAGTGTCAAGCGTACTAGATATTTTCCATGGATGAGCTAATTTAACACAGACCCTGTGGTGAGTGGTGTTGTGTGCCCTTTACATGTGGTAAAATGAAGGCCTGCATACTAGTTAGGGAGGCCTCAAGGAAAAGTGAACAAAGCAATTCCAACCTGTCAGTACATGGACTACACTTCGGTGTGATTTCTGCCACACTATTAAAGCTTTGTCAAAGCCCCCCTTTGACATATTTGGAAATGTAACTGTTAATTTGATTGCCTTCCCATGTCAGCATCCTTCCTCACATGAACTAGTATGAAAAATGTGTTTTACATTATTGGGGGGCAAGGGCACACATCTAAGAGTGCTTGGGGGTGCCTCTTGCAGCTCTGTGCTTGGACCTGGGGTGTTTTTGCTAGTGGTACTTCTGGGTCCATGCAGTTGCTAGTGGTACTCCTGGGTCCATGCAGTCCTGGGGCTCAAACTCAGGCCTCCTGCATGGAATGTGTTCTTTGAGCCCTTTGAGCTAGCTCCCAGCCAAAAAGAAAAAAATGCTTTTTGGAAAACTGTTTACTCTAAAGAAGTATTTTATCTATTCAGGAAAAGTTGGGCTAGTAGAGCTTTTGTGTTGAGTTCCATTGGGATTGAGTGTGCATTCAAGGAGATGGTTCATGTAAATAGGTTGTGCCAAGATACAGCTGGATAGGGGAGCGGAGGGGTCCTTATTGGGCACCTCTGGTCCTGCCCTGTCTCTGTCATGCAGAGGTCAAGGCTGAAATGTCTCCCCTTGATGCCAGGAAGGTATGTTCCAAGTGATCATTTGCTCTTTCCTTTCTGTCTGAGTCAGGTCACAGGACCTTAATTGCTATTTTCTAATTTGCTTGCAGGCTTATGTACATAAAAGTGTAATGGAGGAATTGAAAAGAATAATTGATGATAGTGAAATCACCAAGGAGGATGATGCCCTGTGGCCGCCTCCTGACCGGGTAGGCCGACAGGTAAGTATTTCGTAGCTGTCCGGGAGCTTGCAGGCGTGAGTAGCATGTGAAATTAGTTGCTGACTTCTCAGAGCCCAGTCCTAAACTGCTGCTTTGACACCCTCTCCTTCCTAGGAATTCTACATCTGCTAAGTAACTGCTGGACCAAAAGCAGCAGGAGAATACAAAGAAATTTGAATGCGAGGGTTTCAATAATGAAGGGAGGAAACACAGGTCTGAAGAAAGAACAAATCAGCCATAGGTTTCCCACTAGAAAGGCCTTTTATGGAAGGAAGACTCAATATATGAATTTTCCCTAAAGTAATTTTATATATTTATTGCATTCAGAGCAAAGCCACAGTAGGATTTTTCCTAAATATGCAAAGAATTCAGATCACAAATGATTGATAGTATAGGAGTACCCAAGATAATTGTAAAATTGTCTTAGAAAGTTATTGGCATTTGTGCTGTGTATAGCCTCAGAAATTGTCATAAAGAACAGAGTAGAAGCACTGGAAACAAACCCATGTGTAAACAGTTTTCCTTAGGCAGAGTTGAAAAATATTAATGCATACTTCAAATAATTTTCCTGCATAATAAAAGGAGTTGCATAGAGTGTTATTACATTGGTTATATTAACAAAAATTAGAATCAGGTACTGCATCTGCTTCAGTAGGAGGATAAAATAGTCTAAACATTTAAACTTTAAGAATTATATCTTTGGGGCCTGGGAGATAGCATGGAGGTAAGGCGTTTGCCTTTCATGCAAAAGGTCATCTGTTCGAATCCTGGTGCCCCATATGGTCCCCCGTGCCTGCCAGGAGCAATTTCTGAGCATGGAGCCAGGAGTAACCCCTGAGCACTGCCGGGTGTGACCCAAAAACCAAAAAAAAAAAGAATTATATCTTTATTTAGGTATGTGTTTGTATTAAAATTACATAAAAATTTAAAATTACCAAATCTTAAAAACTGGATGGGGCTAGAGAGAAAAATACAAGGACTAAGGCATTTACATTGTATCCCCACTGACCCTAGATCCACCCCCAGCATCTAAAACTTTAAGTGCTACCACAGGTCATTCCAGTTTACAGAGCCACAAAGCCTCTGGGACATTGATAGAATATTGCATAATGTTTTTTAATTAGACTGGAGTTCATTACAGTGGGCAGGGCACTTGCCTTGCACATGGCCAACTCAATCTCTGGCATCCCATGTGGTCTCCTAAGCCTTGCCAGAATTGATCCCTGAGTGCAGACCTAGGAATGATCTGATAGTCATCAGCTATGGCCTGAAAACAAAAAAAGAAAAATTATAGAAAAAAATTGGAGGCCTGGGTAGAAAGCTCAATGTAAGCATATGCTTTGCATCCATGAGAGCCTGGGTTTGGTCCCAGGCCAACATGGCACTGCATGTTCCTTCAAACACCGGTGTCACTCAGAAACAGACAAAAGGGAATTTTCCATAAAGATAGGACTTCTCATTGGTTTTACTGATCTATGCATCCCAGCAGAAACAATCACATTGTGTAACTAAAGACCTAAAGGACCTAAAGCTAGTATGTGTGACAAAAACTTGATCAAATATAGGTTCTGAGTGTCTCTCCTTTTCCTACTTTTCTCAGAAAGGTTCGATCTTGGTATTTGTAAAATACAGATCTAGAGTTTATTACTCTTTTTTGTTAGCAGTTAAAACTCCTGTATAAAACACTATATTCTTCCAAACACCACAAGTGGTGGAATTTGCAGACATAACTTTCTCTAAAATTGTGAGTTATTCAAAGAGTCAAGCAATATTTATGACTTTGTTTCCAATGCCCAACATAATTTAGTGCTCAGCGTGAATTGGTTTTATTTATGTGACCATTTGTAAACGGATTTGCATGGTTTCACTAATATCACACCTTGCTTTACAATTGATGAAAACCTCCAACTGAATGTACTATTTTGGTTTGTTTCTAGGAACTTGAAATTGTCATTGGAGATGAACATATCTCTTTTACAACTTCAAAAATTGGTTCTCTTATTGATGTCAACCAATCCAAGTAAGTGCCCGTGGTATTCTCAGGTTTCTATTTTGGAACAGATTGAAATGAAACTCTTGCTGTTAGGGTAAGAGCTGGTACAAGTGGAAGGTGGTGGTGGCCACTTTATCCCCTCTTTAGAAAAGGACACCACATAATAGTTGAGGGTTTGCTTCAATTACTTTCTCGTTGTTTTAGTTCATCTCTGGTAATAAGAGCTCTGGTAATAAGTACTCTGAGGTTGAGCATATACTTCACCCTATGCTGCCTCCTGGGAATGTGGATTAGAGATAAAGGGGCGAGCCTGTCAGGTGCAAGTGTGTGCATGTACCCCCACATACACACATATACATACATGATGTGGACTGGAAAGTGAAGGGAGAGCCTCTTGGTGGGGCACACTTCCCTCTCTTCTTCCAACCCCTTCAGAAAACGTGTTGCTAAGCCTCACTTTGAGCAAAATTGACATAAAGTTATTTAAATTATAAATTTGGGGTTTCACATCAATAGAAAAACTGAGACATAGTGAAACTGAGGCCTAAGACTTTATTATGAAGCATCGTTTGAATTGGAGCCTCTTTTAAGGTCTGGGGTGAGACATGACTGAATTGAATCCATGTATACTAGCTTCCTTCATCTCCTTCCTTTGCCATTGGTGCTAATCCTTAGCCTTTGAGTCGTGCTTTAATACTACTTTTTTTGTTTGTTTGTTTGTTTTTTGTTTTTTGTTTTTGGGTCACATCCGGCAGTGCTCAGGGGTTACTCCTGGCTCCATGCTCAGAAATTGCTCCTGGCAGGCACGGGGGACCATATGGGGCACCGGTATTCGAACCGATGACCTTTTGCATGAAAGGCAAACGCCTTACCTCCATGCTATCTCCTGGGCCCCAATACTACTTTTTTTTTAAAGTCACCTTCCTAATTCTGAAATAAATAGGTGACTGTAAAAATATATATAGGAGGGTCCGGGCAGTGGCGCTTGAGGTAAGGTGCCTGCCTTGCCTGTGCTAGCCTTGGACGGACCGCTGTTCGATCTCCCAGTATCCCATATGGTCCCCCAAGCCAGGAGCGACTTCTGAGTGCATAGCCAGGAGTAACCCCTGAACGTCACCAGGTGTGACCCAAAAACCAAAAACCAAAAAAAAAAAACAAAACAACAACAACAACAACAACAACAACAACAACAAAATATATATATATATAGGAAAAGGTGGGACCAGAGTGATAGCTATAGTACAGTGGGTAGGGCACTTGCTTTATAAACAGTTGACCTGAGTTTGAGTCCCTGTTCCCCTTAAGTTCCCCCCACTCCCCCTGCACAGCCATGACTGATCCCTGAGTGCAGAGAAAGGAGTAACCACTAAGCGTGCTGGGTATGGCCCCGACACCACGGGTTGGGAGGAATATATATATATAAAGTTAACTTTTTTTGAAAGCACAAAAATTATATGTAATTTAATTTTGTATTTTAATAAATTATTTTAATTAGTTTAGTTCTTTTCTACTTAATATAAACCTTTCCTGGTTTTAAAAAACATGCTTAAAATAATGACTGATCTCATAATAATCATAAATGAAATAATTTTATATAAAATATGTAGTTTATTTTCTTCTTTCTGGACAGCTGTTTTTCAGAATTTTAATTTCTTGAATAATTTTGTAAGATTTTGGTACATAATAATCTGTGCTATTATAATGTATCCCACAGTTTTCCTGTTTTCTAAATTTATTTTCTCTTTTTAGGGATCCAGAAGGCTTACGAGTATTTTATTACCTCGTTCAGGACCTGAAGTGTTTGGTCTTCAGTCTTATTGGATTACACTTTAAGATTAAGCCAATCTAAATTGAATATTGGTGTGGACACAGAGGGATGGGAGTAGCTATTTTTAATTACTGTTATTAGGACATTTTTGTGTATATCATGAAAGTATTTTTTGTATGAAATTTAAATGATTGTCTTTCATAAATCTGACAAAATGTAATTTTTATCATTTTGTAAAGACACAATTACCTTAACCTCCGATTACTTCTTAAAACACTAATTTCCTATATGACATATTACAATTAGAAATCTAATTGACTGGCAGTTGATAACTACTAACTTACAGAAAATAGAGGTACATGTTTAAAAAATATAGTGGGTGCTGAAAGACTACAGCAGGTAAGGCACTTGCCTTGAATTCATCTGACCTGGGTTCAGTCCCTGGCACCGAATGTTCCTTGAGTCCAGAACCAGGAATGATCCCTGAGCACCACAGGATATAAATACTAAAGAATACAAAATGTAAAATACAAAAGGGTACAGTGGGGATTCAATCAGTTATATCTAGAGGAAACGGGTATTAAACGTAACAGGAACCTATTGGTTTGGGTTTTTTGGGGGATGTTTTTTAACTTCCCAAGTGGAGCTCACTGGGTCAGTCTTTAGTTCTGGGGGCCTTGGAGACAAGACCCGCTGCAGTACTGCACCCTGCCATGATCAGAAAACCATATGGTCCTGAGAATGAAACCTGGTAGGACATGTGCTAGGTTTGTGTTCTAACCTGCTGTTTATGCTTCTTTTTTTGTTTGTTTTGTTTTGTTTTGTTTTTTGAGCCACACCCGGCGGTGCTCAGGGGTTACTCCTGGCTGTCTGCTCAGAAATAGCTCCTGGCAGACACCAGGGACCATATGGGACACCGGAATTCGAACCAACCACCTTTGGTCCTGGACCGGCTGCTTGCAAGGCAAACACCGCTGTGCTATCTCTCCGGGCCCTGTAACCTGCTGTTTATTTTCCAGAGGTTTATGGGTCTAAACAGTGTTTGGGTACTGAATCATAAGTTAAAGTAAGGGCAGCATGAAGTCACAGTGGGTAGGAGTTTTCCTTGCTTGTGGTTCATCCCAGTTCTATCCTGTATGATCCCCGGCACACCGCCAGTAGTTATTCCTGAGCATCACGGGATGTGGGCCAAAACCAAAAGAATTTTTCCCAGGGGTCACTCCAAGTGGGTTTGGGTGTTGGAAACCAGGTCAACTGCGTGCGAGGCAAACATAGTATGTATGGTTCCAGCCTCCAGTGGCCTTTTAGTTGTTGGTTGGTGAGTTGTTTTTGTTTTGTTTGCCATCCATACCCGGTGCACTCAGGATTACTCTCGATTGCTCTCAGAGATATCACTCTTGGCAGGCCTGGGAGCCTATGGGATGCCGGAGATCCAACCAGGCAGGGTCTGCTGCATGCAAAGCAGAGAGAAGTCTTACCCCCTGTGCTATCTCTGGGGACCCCCAAGAGCCTGTGTTATAAATTTGGGATTTTTTAGAAGAGTCCATTTTAAAATCAGAAATGTTTGAGCCATAAAGAACCAGGTTCTCTTAAGTCGGTCTGGGAGATCTGTAAGATGGGAGGAGGTTCCTAATGGGCAGATTGACAGTTAAGACAGTGCGGAGAGAGCCGTGGGTCAGCGGGGGGCGTGACCCAGCGAGGGCGGAGGCCGCAAGGTGTGGCGGAAGCGCCGGCCGGCCACTCTCCGACCCGGTTCTCGCGGGCCGGGCCCCGCCCCTGCCGCGCGTTGACGACGACGAGCCGGAAAGCAGCGCGGCGGCGGGGCCGGACGGAGCCGGGCCGAGATGGGGGTGAGACGGCGGCGGCGGGGCGGGGAGGTGGCGGCTGCCCGGGAGGCCGGACGGACGGAGCGCCGCGCGGGGAGGCCCGCCGAGGCCCGGGGTCGCGCAGGCAGGCCCGGCCCGTGCAGCCCCCGTTGCGGCCCTTCCCTCGTAGAGAATCGCGCTGCAGCTGCGAGCGTCGCTGGAGAACGTCACCAACCTCCGGCCGGTGGGCGACGACTTCCGCTGGTTCCTCAAGGTGGGCGGATTCCTCTTCCAACCCCGGGACCTGCGGTGGCGCCGAGCCCAAGCCGCCCGAACGTGGTCTTCATTTGTCCAGCCAGAATATCTTTGCTTTATAAATGTACTTATTTAGATATGTTTAAATAGACTCCTATATTGATATGAATATATATTTATACATAGGATATAGATTCTAGAATCTATTTGCTTTATAGATTATGTTGATCTGATTTGGCCTTCGTGAGAGATGCCTTGGGATCGGGAGTGTTTGCAATTCTTCGACCATCATGGCCTGTGAATCACTCACCTAGAGCCTCCTTGAAGGGGCTCGCCTCCTGCTTCAGTCCAAAGAATCCCTTTGAGGGCGCTTTCGATCCAAGATCATCTTCCTCTGTATCGGGCATAAGTCCCCTCTCTCAGGACGCCTCCAAACCTTTATTTCCCAGATATTTTGAAATCTGGTACCAGGGTTTCCTTGAGGAATTAATGTTTTTCAACACCAAAATGTGGCACAAGATCCGAGGTCGGAGCCATAAGATTGCGGGTAGGGCATTCTGTCTTGCAATGACCAACATGAGTTTGATCCCCAGTTTCTCATATGTCTCCCAGCACCGCCAGGAATAACCCTGAACATCGCAGAGTATGGCTCAAAAACCAAAACCAAACACAGTGTAGTGATACAGGTGGGGATAAACAATTTCATGCTGAGCACTTTTTTCAGAGTCTTAAGGACTAAGAAAATTGCCAGCCCACTAGAGGGAAAGTTGGTGCCTGAGTTGACTCCTGAGCCACAAGGGGAGTGAGCCCCCGTGGTCTGGTTGGGGCTGGCTGTTGGGGTGAGGGTAGATGGCTCACGGTAGGTGCCTAAGATTCGTGCACAAACTGTGTCAGCCAGCCACTCTGCTCAGGTTTCCTTTTCCCTTTCCAGATGAAATGTGGCAACTGCGGAGAGATCTCAGACAAGTGGCAGTACCTCCGGCTAATGGTAACTTTCCCACCTCTTCGGGGGACTTGATCCCTTCAACTGGGGAGTGATTGGGATATGGTTCTTCTCAAAGCCCTCTTACTCAAGTGATCAGAGATTCTGTTCACTCCTTTCCAGGACACTGTGCCCCTGAAGGGAGGCCGAGGCAGTGCCTCCATGGTCCAGAAGTGCAAGCTGTGTGCAAGGGAAAACTCCATTGGTAGGTCAGGCTGATGCTACTAGGCTCTGCCAGGTGCTCGTGCTAACCTTTAGGTGACCCAGCCTAAAGTGTCCAGCTTCTGCACAGGCTCTTCCTTTTCCAGTACTACATATGGGTGGAATGGAGGTGAAGTGGGGGTTAAGGGGGGAAGGGGCATAGATAGGAATTCAGGTTCAACTGTCTATTCTCTTTTGCAGAGATTCTGAGCAGCACCATCAAGCCATACAATGTAAGTTTTCTGCTATGGTGCCAGGCATCGTGGGAGTAAAGTTGAGCTGGAAGAAAGGATGCCTGAATTCTAATCTTGTCTATACTAGAAGGACCTGCCTGGGGGCCCCATTCACAAACCACAGATTCACTCTGATATCATCAGTATCAGATGATACAGTGCCCACACACAGAACATAGAAGTATTGAGTGTGGACATTGGCACCTCTCCTCAGAGTTCCTGGCAGCTTAGTCTTCTTACCTGAACGAACACTTCACATGTCCCTATTGTCCTAGAAGGGTGGCTGACGGTCTTGAATCCTAACTTTCATTAGTATGACTGAGTGATACCCTCCCTACCAAATCAGTACCTGGTGGGGTGGTACTGTGCTTTGGGTCTGTTTAGTTTAAAGAAAGGCTGCTCTTTGCATGTATTCTTCATTCCTTTTTTGACATTTCTAAGAAAGTGATGAGCACCAAATTCTCCGCTTTGTTCTGAAGTTAGACAAGTTCCTTGAGAACTTGCTCTTTATAACTCAGAATGGAGTGAAAGAGACAACCCAGCAACCAAACAAAAAAAAAAATCAAATGTGGCCAACAGAGAAATGTCTCCTCAGGCAGTACCAGGACTGGTGAATAGTAATGGCCATGAGAGAGAAATATGTCTCTGGCGTTTAAGGAGTATCAGCCCACGAGTCAGGCATGATTTCTGGCTGTACTGTCTGTCTGAGAGGTGCCCCTTCCACCTGCAGTCCCTATTTCAAAGGCTTCGGCACCCACCCCTGCATTGCAGACAGAGCACAAATGACTATGGTGAATTATCCCAGGTCACTTGGGACATCTAGAGACTTTGTGGCTAGGCATTCTTATCATGTTTTGTTATTGATAATACAGCTTGATTGAGCAATATCAGATATCTGCCAGGTACTGTATACATAGTTCAGAATCTCACTGGAAGCCATTTTCTTCAATCCGTTTAGCAGTTGTAGACCCAGATGCTAAGGGAGGCAGAGTTCAACTTACATCCAAACACGCTAACCCAGAATCTAGGTTAACCCTCCATATCTCTGTTCAAGATGTCGGGGATCAGGTGCTGGTCAGTCTTCTAGGAGGTGTGTGGGCCCTGGACCAGGCTCGTAGGGATAGTAAGAATCCAGTTGGCAGTAGAGCAGCGATCAGTGGTACTTTTGAGGGCT